>CAWUFW010008886.1:600000-839104 GCA_963921515.1 Calotriton arnoldi
AATCGCAAGGGGCAGGAGAAATTACACGGACTTTCAGCCAACATAAAGATTACTTTAGGTCTCGCTGAGACAGCGCATGCGCTGCCAAGGCGAGACCTAAAAATGAGTCCCCATACAGTGCTCCCTATTCTGGGCCTTCTCTTTCACAATATCTATGAATCTCGCTCCTTTCCTCTGTCTCGTAGACCATTACTGTGAGGCCCTAGGGTTCGAGAGGGTTCGGGCTCTGGATGTGAATGAAACCCTGCTGTCCTTCTACCTGCCACCCCATGGACTCAGCTTTCACAAACAAACTGCCCCTGAATGGTTAATACTGACTTTGAGGTGCCTCTGCCTGAAATCGAAGGGTGTGGTGGTAGTGCAGAAAGTTAAAAAAGAAACCAGCCTTCTTACCAGCCATTAATTGATTGAGTCACTTAAAGCCAAGGCCACTGGAATTAGGAGTTTCCTCTGCGGCAGTGTTTTCCACATAATTATCAGTTTACTGCATTTGCTACATAATCTGCAGATTTCAACAAAAAAAATCTTGATTCTAGCTCAAACGAAACAAAAGTTACTTAAAGCGTGACAAAGTGTTCCGGAGCAGTGGAAGGGTCTTTGCAAAGATTGACTGGTAATCTTGTAGTTGCTTACTGCTGTATTTGGGTGTTAAACTGGTACTAATGAGGTGAAATATTTCCCCTGACAGCGTTACCTTGAGTTAAAATGACAAAATAATGAAGTAATGCTAACCACAGAATGTGGCGCATTTTACCTTTTCTTACTGCATAATTTTGTCAAACTTGCCGCATAATGTGGTCCTCTTCTGCTGAATAATTCCAGTGGCTCTGCTTAAAGCTTCATGGTGGCAAAGATTTATTCTTTTTGAGATGTAATGTAAGGGTGTTATCAGCTGATTTCTGGAATAGTGGAGACACTTACAAAAATGTCTGCATTAGATACAGTTTGATTACTTATTACTAAAAAGTATATTTTGTAAGAACTTGTTTTATCTAAATCACTGCATCATTTTGCAGCAGCCTAGCTTAGAGTATGTAAATACTGTTTTAAAATAATGACTTACATATTCACAGTGCTTTCTGCTACAGGCTGGGATCTCATAGCACTATAAACAGGGCCACTGGAATTATGCGGCAGGAGAAGCCAAATTATGCAGCCTGGTAGACTAAATTCAGCAGCAAGCAAAGACGAATTATGCTGCATATTTTGCAATAGCATTACTTTGCAATTTTTACATTTGTTAACACTGTCGTGGCCTTTATTGCCTCTCATAAGTACCACATTAACACCCACATATAGCAATAAGCAACAGAAAGGTGACCAGTCAACCTTTAGAAAGGGCCTTCCACTGCGAGGTAACATGTGTTGATGCATTTTTAGTAACTTTTGATCCGTTTGAGCTAGAAACAAGTTTTTTTTTAAATCTGCAAATTATGCAGCAGATGATGGATTATGTGGCAAATGCGGGAAATCCATAACTATGCGCTGTGAGTGCAGGGTGAGCGTGAAAGTGAAGGGTGAGAATGAGGAGTGAGTTGTCTGAATGCAGGGTGCATTCTCAGACACTTGAAGTAAATCAGCATGTTATTGACGGTGGCGTAGGGTTTCAGATATAAGTTAAACTATTGCTATTATGGCATTAATCAGGGATCGAGGGTGAAGGAAATAATGTGCTGATCCTGCAACAAACTTCCAGTCTTCTGATTAGGATTGTCAGCTCATTATTTTGATGTCGCAGACAGTACAAAAATAAACAGTCACCTAAAGCCGTATTTTTAGCACTTATCTGTGCGTACTTCCAACAACAAATATAAATAGAAAGCACTTTTAATTGTGTTCTAGGGCGGCCTGAATGATTCATGACTGATAATTAAAGGGAACAAAGACAGAAAAGTCACATTACAAATGAATACATACTTTTTTATTTATAACCCTATTTAGTGTCAAGACAAGATCTTTGCAGGCTCTTTAAACAACACATGGCTGGCATTTTTCTATTGGCAACACTACTTTATATTCCTTTTCATGAAATGCATTTTCACACTACAGCAGTAATTGTAAAACACAAATGTAAGGAATAGGCAGAGTGGGGGCCCATGGGGGACTGGAACCAGAAAAAAAACTAAGCCTCTGTAACCAGTTTACAAAGGTTTGTAAATATGCAAATGGTCTTTAAAGACCTATGATAAACTCAGGCGTGCCGGAGATGAGACTCCAGACACTGCCCTGCCAAGCCCCCAGCAGCACACTCAATGACCACCGCCCCCACGTAAATGAAGACAGCCTGGAAATGCAGCAAATAAACATTGCCGTACTTCCAGGCCATCTTCATTTACATGTACTTTCAGAGGCATCTGCGCCCCCCTGGGAACCCATCCACGCCCTCCATGGGGGCGCGCCCCACAGTTTGAAGACCTCTGGCCTGCAGAGATCTGCTGCAGAGTCCCCGAGAGCTCCTCCCCGAGTCTCACCCTCTTCAACATCTACATGGCCCCACTCGCAGCCATCGTCAGAAACCACGGACTCAACATAGTCTACTACATCGACCACACACAGCTGATACTCTCCCTCACTGGCAAACCTACAGCCGCTAACAGCAACTTCCACAACAGGATGAAGGCAGTAGCTGCCTGGATGAAGAAGAGCTGCCTAAAACTCAACTCCGACAAAATCGAAGTCCTCATTCTGGGCTCCACTCCCTCCGCTTGGGACGATTCCTGGTGGCCATCAGCACTCGGAACCCCCCACACACCCACCGACCACGCACGCAACCTCGGCATCATCCTTGACTCCTTGCTCTCTATGAACCGCCAAATCAACGCTGTATCGTCCTCCTGCTTCCACACGCTCTGCCTACTCCGAAATATCTTCAAATGGATCCACACCAAGTCCAGGAGAACTGTCACCCAGGCACTCGTCAGCAGCAAGCTCTACTACAGCTACGCACTCTACACCAGCATGACCCAAAAACTCTAAAAGAAATTGCAGTGCATCCAGAACGCCTCCACCAGACTTATTCTGGACATCTCCTGCCGAAACCACATCTCCAGTCACCTGAGAGACCTCCACTGGCTCCTGATGAACAAAAGAATTACCTTCAAGCTCCTCACGCACACCTACAAAGCCCTGCACAACACCGGAACCGAAAACCTCAACCACGCCCTCTCCTTCTAAACACGGACCAGACACCTCCACTATGCCCATCTGGCCACTATCCCACGGATCCGCAAGACATTGGCTGGAGGAAGATCCTTCTCCTACCTCGCTGTGAAGACCTGGAACTTCTTACCTCTGCACCACAGGCAATCACAGTCACTGCCCCAGTCAGGAAGGACTTCAAGACCTGGCTCTTCGACTGAACTGCAGAACCCTCCCACCCCCCAGCGCCTTGAGACCCTTACGGGTGAGTAGTCACGCTCTATAAGAACCCCGATTGACTGCTCGTAATTTAAAGGACATCACTGCAGACAAGCTGCTGCTGCCATGGTCTAGCAGGAGGAATACAATAACTTTATTTCTGCCGCTCATGGCGATGCACATTTAAAATAAACTTGCTGCAGAAGAGCAAAAGAAACGCCTCAGGCTCGCTGAGTAAATACAGAGGACTCAGAGAGCCGCCTTTAAACCCCAAGCCCCCTCCCCCTAGCAGAGCCCCTTGAAACTTCAAAGCGGTGATAAGTCCAACCGTCTGAAGCAGGAGTCTTCTCAAGACTCTAGTGCTCTCGCAGGGGAGGCAGAAACAGCTGCGGGATGCCATTCACACTGTTTTAGCCAATTTCAGGGAAGTGAGAGGACAGAAAAGCAAAACAACATTGTCTCATCTTTCATGAAGGCTGCACCCTCAGCACTGCAGTATATATGCTGCCTACAGCAATCTAAGCCCCACAGAGGTCATTGCACAAGCTGGCCCGTGAAGACAAAACCGTTCAACTCTACATAATTAAACACAACACCACACAATTAAGTATCACACAATTCCACAACACACAAATCCACACCACATAATTCCAGCACCCACAACACATTTAAACATATCATACTTCCATGCCACACAATTCAACTACACACAATTCCACTCCATGCTACATATTTACAATCCAACAAATTCAACTCCACATATTTCCACTCTGCGCCAAATAATTCCACTCCACATAATACCACTCCAAGCAACATAATTCCACTACAAACCACATAATTACACTCCACGCAACACAATTCAATTACAGATAATTCCACTACAAATAATTCCACTCCGACCTACATAATTCCACTTCACGCCACACAATTCCTAACCATGCAACATAATTACACTCCACATAATACCACTCAACACCACATAATACAACTCCACGTAATTACACTCTACTCCATACCATATAAATACATCCCACATAAATCCACACCATGCCACATAATTCCACTCAACACTACTCAGTTCCATGCAACACAATTCCATTCCACACCACATAATTCCACACCAAACCACATAATTCCACTACACCCCACATACATACAATCCACACCACAGAATCCCACATCATGCTACAAATTTCAACACCAGGCCACATAATTCCACTCCACTATGTGCCACTCCACGACACACAATACCACTTCACATAATTACACTCCATGACACACAATCACACTCCACATAATTCTACTACACTCAATATCACATAATTACTATCCACATAATTCGACGGCACATCATGCCACATAGTTCCACTATGAATAACTCCACTCAAAGCCACACAATTCCACACCACACAATTCCACTCCAGCCCACATAATTCCACTCCACAACACATGGCTAAAAGACATTAACAACGGCAATAGCTCTCGGATTGCCGAGACCTATTGGCTTTGCCAGTGCTTGTTATAATTTGCTTGGCACCATTGATGTGTTTTCCAGTCAGTGAGCATGTCCAAGATTTTGAATTGAACCTCCGGGGGAAGGCTGTGGAATGTAGCCAATCTTATCTTCACAGGCCCGCAACCCCTTCCAGTAGGCGGAAACCTGAGTTAAACCCATCAATCACCACATCAAAGATGGCCACCAATGCATTGGCCGTCTTTTATTACCTTGGCCTCCTTTCCAATTTTCTGTGATCAAGTTTATCAGCGGCGACATGTCATGCCACATCGGGTGGTCGTAACAGCCCAGGATGGCCAAGGCATTTGTTGCTTTTACTGAAGTTGCCACTATGTCCACAGTTATCCATCCTTCTGCCGTCTCTGTCAGGTGGTGGTGAAGAAGAGGTGACATGATTTTTTTACATCACCGTTGTGCTGATCCCACAATAATGGAATCTGGCTTAGGATGGGCCATCAACAAGGCTAGGGCCAAATTTTGGGCACTATACTTCCGTTCCAAATGGGGCACTACTGCCTGTACTGTTGCTGGTGCCTTCATTAATTTAAGGCCCTACAACCATATAAAGTCCAATTGGGGGACTAACTTTATAGCTAGGTGTGGCGCAGCGGGCAGAGCGGCTGACTCCAGAGCTCGGGCTCATGGTTTGATCGCCGGGGGCAGCTCTGCTCAGCACCGTGCGACTCTGGGCAATAGCTCGCTTCATCTCCCCGACGGCCCCCAACGCCTTGAGACCCTAAGGGGTGATCAGTTCGCACTTAACAAATACCGGATTTATTTTAGAGCGTACAGAGTTGACCCTTAAAATCATACCGAAAGCTTTGCTTTCCAACAGCGCATGAAAGTGTGCTATGTCATCTGTAGGGGAGTTAGCATGTGTGAGTGACTCCGCTCCCTTGTTAAGAAGATGTAATCTTCCAATTCATGTCCATTGCTTCTTGTGGCTTTCTCTCTTCTTCCAAGTCTGAAAAGTGGTCTGAATCTGACGAACCATGTTCGTCCATGTCCCTAGCAGTTGGTGGAACAGGGTAAGAAGCTTGTGCAGGTGCAGGAGGAGAGTGTGGAGATGGCGTTTCCAACATCGGGGGAGGATGAGTTGGCGTAGGTACTCGTGAAGGAGATGGCGGAAGGCTGTTGCCGAATGAGCCTCTGGAATGTGTCTATCCCTATTGCAGCGTTGCCATGAATGCAAAAGGTACTTGCATCACCTCAGGCTCCCTATAGTGGCACAGAGAACCATAAGTTGGCAAAGGATTTGCAGACAGAAAGATTTGAGATTAGTAGCTTTGACAGTCCTTCTCTTCCTCATAAGCATTCTTCTCAAATTCCATTAAATCCTGCCTCCCTTTATTGAGGTACACTGACGCATAGCCCCATAGTGTGTGAGCTGCTCACCATACTTTTGCTTAAAGCGGTCTTGCTGGCTGCAACTCATCCCTGGAGCTGCATGCCAACAAGAGCACATTGTGGGTGTTCCTCCGGCTCTGAGGAAATGGATAGTGCTCATTGTCTTCTCCCCCCCTCTCCCACCCCCCTCCCCCCCCCCCCCAACAGTGCTATATGCTTCACAGGGACCCAACGTTGGAATTGTGCCCGACGGTGGGCATCTATCCATGCCACTCCCCAAGGGACTGTCTTCTGGGATGCACTTGGTGAGGAGTTGCCTCTTCTCCATCTTGCATGCAGCCCTGGATACTGGCATTCCAAAACACAGCACCAAGTCTCGGAAGGTCCCACTTTGACTCTGTCAGATCAAACTCTGCAGTAAATCATTGTATTGGGGGCACTCCTGAGAGGGCGGTTATAGGAAATCTACCTTTTCTGAGTGGTCACCCCGGATTATTCGCTTTTTAATAAACCCTACATTTTTGCTGGCTTTCGAACTCTATGCGTGTTACCCCTTCTATCCAGTGTAAAGTGCCTGTGCTCCCCCTTTTAACATGGGCAAATTGGCATACTCCTAATTGTCATATTTAACTTGTCTATAGGTCCCCTAGTATATGGTACAAAGTGTACCAGGGTCTGCAAGTTAAATGCCACTGTTGGACTGCATCAGTGAGAAAAGAGCCAGGTGGGGCAGCAGCCCATGGTGGTCCAAACCCACAGATTTCTATGGATGTTTTCCCTAAACGGATGATATAAAGGACCAGATGGGGAGGAAGGGAAAGAAGGTGGATTTCATCCACAGTGGGAGGACCAGTAGGTAAGAGGTTATCTGCTCTGAGGGCACAGCACCCTGAGACTGACCCTGATAAAGCTACCTCTGTCTCAGAGACAGCGGACAGGTGTCCTGCACCAGGCCTAACCTCTACATGGCAACGCATGAGTTTGTGTAACCCTTGATGGGGACTACGTGTTCGTCCTGGAAGTCCTGGACCAACAGGCACATGTTCAGTCTCGGCATACAGACCTGGAGCAGAGGAGCCAATCAGAAGGTGTAAACCGTGAGATGCTGAAATAAAGAGGGAAAGGAAGATGTCTGCAACCTAAAGTTGTAGCCCCTACTCTGAGAAACCTAAGAGGTCAAAGGGACCTCAGAAGCAAGTGAGGGACTTTTTGCCCCCCTCATGGTTGGAAGTGAGACCTACCCAAGGCCCCAGATTGGATCCTTCACCATTCAGCGGATGGCCAGGGACCTGGTTCCCGACACTGGCAGCTGCCAGTGACCTCTGTTGGTTGTCAGCCTTGTGGGTAGAGCCTGTCCTGGGTTGGGTACAGAGGTCTGATTTAGGGGACAGAATGGGCCACATCACCTTATTGGCCATCGTTGTGTTGACTGCCTACGGGGATGCATCTGTGAGCATGCTTGGATTTGTCGCCTGACAGGTGGGGTCTGCAGGTGAGGAGAAGAGGTCCCAGGGACAGATTTAGTGGCTAAGACAAATATTGACAGAGTAGTACAGAACAGACATGTGCCAGTGCAGAAACAGCAAATTATCCATGTTCTATTTTCTGAGCAGGGACGTCCATCAAAGGATTGATTAGTCTACTCTAGCTCTTGGCTGGAGGTGGACTCTGTACAAATTCTGCCTTTTCTGCACAGTCACCCCGTATTTTTCGTCTTTTGCTGGGCCGTATATTTTTGCTGGCTTTGGAACTCTGCACTTTATCCCTACTATCCAGTAGGAAATTGCCTATGCTTCCCCCCTTTAGCATGGTTGAATTGGCATACTCCTAATTGGCCTACTTATCTTGCCTAGAAGTACCTAGTATATCGTGCAAAGCATACCCAGGGCCTGGAAGTTAAAATGCCGCCAGTGGACTGAAGCACCTGTTGTGCAATCCACTAAGGTGGCAATGCAAACATGGCTTAAGGCCTACCATTTTAGCCTGACTGCAGCAATGTAAAAACTGCAATTCGGCGTGTAAAAATAAACCCTTCAGACTGATCAAAACTATCCTTTTAAATATTAATAAGTCACCACTATGTAGGTCAGGTAACCCACAAGGCAGGGTGCAAGGAATTTAAAAGAAGGACATGTAGAAATTCAATATTAACATGTCCTTACATTGACTAGCACCCAAAAGCTATTTTCATTGTAGAAAAATTAGCTGTCCTATGTAGAAAACTAGAATGAAACCAGATTAAAATACTTATACTGTATCCCGGGATGGGACCAACTAGAAAAATAACTAAACAACCATTTTAATAGTTATTAAAAATCCAATTCAACGGTGAAGTTGGATGTTTAATAATTATTAAGAAAAAATAATTTGTAGAAAGTTATCTTTTCCCTCCCTGAAGTTCTTGGAAGCTAATTTGCACGGTCTTCCAGCCAATAAATAGCCTTGAATAGGTGTGAAATGCCTCCCACAAGCAAACAGGGTGACCTGAATGGGGGAGTTGATGCCTCTAAACCTCACAGAATATGCAGGTGGGGCTGTGGCATCCTTTTTGAAAATGCAGTGCCAAGTCCTGCTTGACAGGTTTGCTGAGCCACATGTAACACTTGAAATAGAGAGAACAGAATGCCAAGACAATTCTTGTGTATCCACCGTTTGGTTGCTGAAGAACCCTGCTTTAGACTTACCAGACTTCTCTCTCTGGGGTTTACAAATAACACTTGGGGTGCACTTGAAAGCAAGGAAACAGGATGCCAATACAATTATTGTGTATTCACTGTCTAGTTGCTAAAAAAAACGCTTTCATTCTAGGGTTAGCCCTAGGAATTTGTACCCATTGATTAGGGCATGTCTAGGAGTCATTCCCACCCACTAGCTACTGCCAGTCATAACTGTGGCACTTCCAGGTACCTACTTCAGAACACTGAGGACCTGATGAAGAACACAAGAGGAGTGGACCTGCGAGGAGCCCGAAGGAATGGACCTGCTCTCTCTTGTACCCAGGTCAAAGCAATGGACTCCAAGCTTCATAAGGCTGACCTCCAAACCACAGAGATATAGCAAGCTATAAAAAGCCCTTCCTGCAACTACCCAGTTGGCCAGTGGCAACTCGGCCTTTGACTCTGCCGGACTCCCTGTAAATCTGTAAAGTGCCTTCTTCTGAGGTCGTAGGGGGCTTTAGAAGAGTATCCTTGTGGAAGATTTGGACTTAAAGGTGTAAGTCAAAAGGTAAAATCTTTGACTAGGACAAACCTGGTTGTTGTATCTGACCTGTAATCCATTGCAGTCATCCTCAAATTGGGCCTAGGTACCACCAACTTGGGCGTGAAGTTCCACTCTAATTATTTAAAGATATTATAGTAAGAATATATTTCTTAAGGGGTGAGTAAATCACGAAACCCTATGTTTGTATGTTCCACGAGAAGTGGTAGCTAGAGCGCAAATTTTCTGCTCTCTAAAATATCCCATCAACTTGAGGCACCAAAAATAATGGTTCTAGACATAAAAGTGTCTGACAAACCTACATTGCTAAAAATAGAGGAATGTCTTCAAGAGACCTTTTGAAGACATTCTCTATTGTTATGCAATTTGTTTGAGGGATTCTCGAGTCGAGTGGAGGATGAGGACCTTACTTAATTAAACTTTGCCAAGTAAACATAAACAAGATTACCCTCCCCTGCCCCACGCCCCCCCTCCTAAAAAAGTTCTCTCTTCCCAGGAGTAAGTAATCTGGTTAAATGAAAAAAAATATTTGTTCCATTATCAACAAATCTTTAGCAAAGGCTATTATTTTTTTGAGCAAGGGCCTTAAGCCAGACCATCCTCAAGTATTATGGTGACAAAAATAATGCTATTAAATGTTTTAAGGCACAGAATTTACCTTTTGTATCTTGACAATGATTTTCGTTTTTTCATTTTTGCCAACAAAATCTTTAAGTTTTTGTTTCCTTAGTAACTCTTTTCCAGCCCACCACAACTGCGCCTCAGACTCTTCTATGACCTGCTGTGCTGCCTGAATTAAAAAATTTAGAAGAACAAAGTTCAGATTATTCATGCAACAACAGAACCTGAATATTTTGCGACTAGAGCAATACTGGCCTGTAAAACCTTTAGCACAATATCGCATTTGCTTTACTAACTTTTCCAAAGAGTTTCAGCAAATTTCGGTCATTCGTGTGTATGCTTCTGTTGCAATAAGCCACATATTCATACTGGTAACAACCAAGCTGGCAAAATGGTTGACCGGGTATAGTCAGAGCTGCTAGTGTGCAATTGTGAGTTATTATTTTATGTACAGGAACATAGAATGACACACATTGACACAGTCTGCTATGCCTGCAAGTCACTTTTCGACCTCTCAATCAAGCACAGGAAAATGCGTCTACGTGTCGTCTCACCGCCTTTATTGGTCTTTGTGTTCCGAAACCCAGCATAACAAACACATAAGCTTTTACACCTTCTTGGTGTCTCTTAAAAGTTAAACCTGGCTATCCCTCTGCAGTCACTCCAGGGCACAGTGTGACATGAGCACACATTAATAAAAATAAATAATGCCAGCATTAAATCCGGATGTTCAGATGGTGAACTGTACCATCACTCACATTAACTGAAAGCAGAGGGCTCTTTAACCTTGCGGAAACTGTGTGGCTTCTACAACCGCAAGATTGTGCAAGAAGTTTTAACTACAAAGACTGGATGTGGATGCTAAAGACCTAACCAACGGGAACACATATTTGGTGATTTATGGGATTCTATGGCCATGCAATATAATCTACAATGGACAAACATCTAGAACAGGTTTTTATGACAAGCAGCTTGTGAGCTCTACAGCTATCTATAAGTAGCTCTACTTTGTGCAGCCCAGCCACCTAAATTAGAAGCTTTTGCTTGGTTGAATTAATATAAGTATACCAAAATTAAAAAGAGTGTACACGAGACAAAAATGTGTATATTTTCTGAATTCATACATTGATATTTGGAGAAAAATGGCTGAATTTCCAAAATATTATTAAAGTCAATATTGAGTAGTCAATAATGCAGCTTTAGGGAAAAAATATTACTAATATTACCTTGGTACTAAAGGCATTGAGCTATGGTTGTTATGCATTACCCACTAAGAGACATTCAACATTGACAGGCCTTTTTTATGTTGCTGATGTGATCTCTGCTGCTAATGCTGAATATGGTGGCCACTCATGGAATCTTATCTGATGGGGTCATTGTTACAGCACTAATAATATTAGTAGCTTGGGACAATTTTCATTGAAAGTAAGTAGCTCTTATTACAGAAAAGGTTGGAGTCCCCTGGACTAGAAAGATCAAAATCAGCACATTGGAAAATGCTTCTGCAAAGAGTCTTGGTTTTAAGGTAACTTGATTAAATGGCTACCCGCTACATTTCAAGGAGGGACACACATACTTTAGTAGAAACAGTTTAATCAAGCTCGCCCACAGATAAGAAATAAAACATTATTCACATACTTGAGTTCCAGATAGATCTTGTTCATTTTCGAACTCCATTCTGATTGGATCATGGGGAGGCAATCCCATTGGATAAACAATCGTGACTGCTCCTCGGAGTTGATCAAGTGCATCTTTCACCATGTTCATTGTAACACATATATTAGCTTGAACTTGTTTCTAGAATTGAAAAGTTCATATATAAAAGTGTACTGACAACATGTGATAAAGCGCTAAACACTCATTTTACAATCTGTACCCTTTAACTAGTATCACGTCAACTAACATATCATAACCACTGTACCAGTACAAAATCGTAGGTGTGATTTGGATACATTTTCCTGGAACTGAACATGGTAAGAGACACAAGAAAGTAGTAACTTTTTCAAGTAAGGACGCTAGTGTTACAAATAGTGATTCAAATGATTCTAGTGGTTCACATACTCCCCAAGCAAATCGGAAAGAGAATACACACAAAGCGAACGCTGTTCCAGGAAGACGACTTCCATTATGAAAATCAGATACCACCCCAAGTCGGGTTTTATATAACATTAACATTGATAACAAGCATTTGCAATGCAATAGGTCTCGCATTTGTGAGAGTTTGAGCTAATGGCATTGTAAATGAAATTGTTTTTTACTTATGTTTTTTGTTTGGAGTGAATGTATGTTGTTTGTAATGGAATTATGTGGTTTGAATTGGAATTGTTAGTTGTGGAATTGTGTGGTGTGCAGTGTATTTGTGTAGTGAAATTATGTGGTATGGTGAATAGTTAGGGGTGAGAGCTGAATAAAATAGATAGAAAGTAAGATTGAGAGGGATAGGTAGTTTGTGTATAAAGTGGTGAATGAATTATAGATAGAGTAGTAGAAAGAGTGTGTGAGAAAGAGAATGAAGGGGAGAGAGGGTTATAGGCGCATAAAAAGGCTGCACTTATGTACGCACAAGACACCGAAAGATGTGGAGGAGAGTGTGTATTTGCGGTTTGGATTTTTTTTAAAGTTATGGTAAAGAAACTATGCAGAAAGACCTGAAGTGAATCAAAATGAGAAATGCTGGTTCAGTGCGTCCGTGTGCAATGGAATTATATGGATAGTAATTATGTGGTATTAAGTGTAGTGGGCTTAGGTGTAGTGGTATTGTGTGTCGTGGCGTGTACAGAGTGGAATTATGTGGCATGGTGTTGAATTATGTGGCATGATGTGGAATTCAATGGTGTGGATTGGATGTATGTGGTGTGTAGTGGAATTACGTGTTGTGGAGTGGAATTTTGTGCTATGAAATGGAACTGTGTGCAGTTGAATTGTGTTGCGTGGAATTGTGTGGCACTGAGTAAAATTATGTTGAGCGGAATTAGGTAGAATGGTGTGGAGTGTATTTATGTGGAGTGTTGCTATGTGGCAGGGAGTAGATTATGTGGAGTGTAATTATGTGCTGTGGAGTGTAATTATGCTGTGTGGTATGGAATTGTGCAGGGTTGAATTGTGTGGTGTGCCATTGTGTGGCATGGTGTGGAATTATATGGCGCGTAAATATGGGGCACGTTGCAGAGTTACATTTTGTTGTGTAATTATGTGTTTTGGAGCCGAGTGGATACATGTGGAGTGGAATTATGTGGCGTAAAGTGTAATTCTGTGTAGTGGAATTATGTTGAGTTGAATTGGGTTGTGTGGAGTGGAGTGGAATTATGTTGCATGACACGGAGAGGAAATTTGTGGAGTTGAATTTGATGGGATGTGATTATGTGGCATGTAGTGGAATGATGTGGAGTTGAATTGTGTGGTGCGGAATTATGAGGTGTGCTTTGTGTGGAATTGCGTGACACTTTATTGTGTGGTGCTGCAGGGAGAGTGCTCTGCGACTGAACTGAGCTCTTCACAAAAACAGTGGCAACCTTCAGAAAACTTACCAAAACAAAGCTGTCCAAAACATTGCACATAAGCTTCACAAAAACAGAGGCAAGCTTCCCAAAACTTATTAAAACAAAGCCGTACACAACATCATATAATATACATGGAGAATTAATTAGACGCAAATCGTGACATCGAAAGCAGTACCTGGGATGGAGGACACCTTCGGGGCATGTCGAGCATATGTTGGAATGCTACTTAATTGACTCATTAAATAAATTAAGCATTCATTTTTAGAGTACACACAACTCATGTAACAACAAGAGCTGAGATATACACCAGGGAAGGCACTTTCAGCTGGAGGAGCAAGGGAAGGAGGGACAGCTGGAAGACAAAGAACTGAGCGCTAGAAGAACAGGACCGGACACGAAACATGGCAGTGGGGAACAGAAAGTGGGTGAAACAGAACAACAAAACAGAAGTAGCGACGGGGGGATTTGGGACGGGCAAGCGGCAACCTGGAAGGGCTGGTGGGGGCGGGGAAGCAGTGTTGAGGGAGAGGGTTCCCGGTTGCGGAGACGGGTGAAGGTGCAGCGCTGGGTTTTTAGTAAACAGTACAGTCTGTGATTTAAACTCCTGTATGCGGTGCATTCTAAGACCAGCTGACAGAAGACAAAGGAGATATTTTACATATCAACTACCAAATGTGCATGTTGGAATAACTTTGTTGTCCATATTACATGCTTATGTTACCTTGGGAACACATATTTCATTTATTGATACGAGGGCTTTTCATGAGCTCTCATTGAGGCTCCCAAAGATAAGACTGCATCTTAATCAATCCAGAAGGACAAATACATATAAGAAACGTTTCATTTCATTTTAATGTTTGTCAATCCTAACAAATGCTGCGATGGAACAAAGCGTTACCAAACCGGAGTTAAACACTGTACCGAAGAGACAGCCCGAGACAACTAGTATGAATGCCCCATGGATTGTAATTGTAACTTGTAGAGCGCATAATCACCGTCAGGTCTCTAAGCGCTGTGAGAGAGAGCCCTACCCTAGCATGGTAAGGATATAGTTGATTAGGTTGTGCCCCAGGCTTCCACAAAAAAAGAGTGTTTTTAACTTCTTCCTAAATGGGAGGACGGCATGTTCCTTACGCAGATTCTCCGGCAGCTTGTTCCACAGTTGAGGAATTGAGGTTGAAAAAGCTCTACCTCCTTTGGAGGCCATGTTAAAGCGGGGACAGGCCAACAGGCCAGCCTCCGAAGAACGGAGCGACCTGCTAGGCGTGTAGCTTACCAGACGTTCTTTGATGTAGGTTGGGGCCTGGCCATAAATGGCTTTGTGCGCGATACAGAGGCCCTTGAACCTGGTTCTCTGCCTAACCGGAAGCCAGTGTAACTGGCGTAGGAGAGGGGTGGCGTGGACCCTCCTGGGAAGTCTAAAGATCAATCTGGCGGCATCGTTCATGATCACCTGCAATCTGGCAAGCAACTTTCCTGGGAGGCCAATGTACAGAGAGTTTCCGTAGTCCAGTCGGATTGCAGCTCAGTCTAAAAGAAAGTATTCAATCTAGCAAACACGCAGATATTTATCTGCGTATATATGCGCACCCATGTGTATAGTCTATTTTTTTTTTAAACAGGGGAGGCACGTGCTCCGAGACAGATTCCGTTTTGAAAATCACCTCTGAGTGAACAATCAGCGTGTATAATCCTCTCAAAGATTAGGAAAAAATATATTATGTTTGCTTTTAGAATTGGGAGCGGTCAATTAGAGCATTTAAAAAAAAAATTGCATTCACTGTGTAATCTTACCCGAGCCTGAATTATTTTAATCCGCGATGGGCGGAAAGCAAAGCGGCTGCAGCCAAAGTCGTGGCGTGCTGGAAACAGGAGCTGGACCGGCTCGGTACAGCAGAGGGATCCCGCGGCCTCTTATCAAAGCAAGATGGCGGCTGTACGCACCGAAACCAATTACAAAACCTCACACGGAAGCAAGATGGCGGCTGGATGCAACGAAAGCAACAATTACAAACAAAAAACAAAGTTATCCCAGACAACAGATAAAGAATGCAGGTGTAGGGAAACCGAACTTGGCCAGTGCTCCTCTGTGAAAAAAGGAAGTGACGCATCGCTGTCTAAACCAGTCACGAGGCAGCAAAGAAGAGCAACACTGGACTGAACCAATGGTAAGCAGCAGGCAAGAGCAAAGTCCTTTACTGAATACAGCAGGTCTTGCAGACAGGGCATGCGCGTTGCCTAGGCTCGACCTTAAAAGGCATCTCAAATAGCCAAGGGGGTGAGGGGACGCCCTTTTCATGCTCTTTGTGATTCAGAATGACAAAAGGCACATTTGCAACTCACAAAGTACCTTCACTAGATTAAGACTCCTCTTATTTGTGAATCGCAGGGTTTATGCAAAATCAAATCATGCAAAGGGTCAAACTTGAAGAATATATTATTTTGGTAGATGGCCGCCATGTATTGGATTCAAACTCACAAGGACTGTAATCAGGTTGCTTGTGTTCCTGAAACTGAATATATTTTTCGGGGTCAGGCAGATTAGTTCTCCAATGGGTACCACCCCTCTGTGACCTTTCAAAAGGTGCAACAGTCACAAACTTCTGAATAAATTCTAGAGGGTAAGACGACCTGAAAAAGCAGCATTAGATAACAGAATTCCTTTAATTACTGTATAATTTATATTGAAGTAGCAGCAAAATCTTGAAACATATAAATAATTGCATGGGATATATAAAATAACTGTTACTTGTTTTTTCCTAAACCAGTTACATAATTTAAATGAAAGGAAATGCTTTTAACAGTGGAAGATAACAATTAGGAGGACATACAGCTGAAGAAGGAAAATGATCCTCAGTCTTAAGACAGAATTAAAATGTGTGTGACCTTCTTACTGTTTAATAAATGAGAAATGAAGATGAAACTAAGTCTAAAAGTGGTTAAATTGCCATAAAAATAATCTTATCCCGGACAGCATTTAAAACATGAAATACCTTTTTTTCATAAGGTCCGAAGGGAGAAATAAAGAAAAATTCACCACCCCTCCCATAAAAATGGTGAATGCCGTTGTCCTTATTTCCAAGAATATAACATGGTGGTGGATAAATAAGAACATTTCACCTCTAAAGTAAGAAAGAATGTGCAAACTTGGTAATGCATCCCATAAGTCAAAAAAAATGTGTGCCATATTAAATGATTATTATGTAGAGAAACAACTAGGGAGCACAATGTATTTTCTGTTGTAGATTACATGTATAAGAAGTGGCATAAAAATAATTATTCTGATATGAAAGGACCTTGTTGAAGGCATAAATGCCAACACGCTATAAATGGAGGGATGCCAATCTAAGAAATCTTCTCAACAGAACGATAATCAAAACCACGAGCAGGGTGAAACCTTAGCGAAGGAAAACTAAACCTTAAAGTCAAGACACACACACCTTGGTGAATTCACCCTAGGTAAAGGATTACCTATACATTTTCAAAAAGCTTTCATAAATGAAGATGGTAACAGGGGAAGGGGGTCCCTATAACAAATATTTTTAGAATGCTAATCTTTTTGAGGGCACAAAGCAAATTTCTCATAATCCCTTTTATAAGGATTCACAATACTCTAAAGGCATTATTTTGTGTTGGTTTTAAGGGGTGACATGTAGTATGCTTTTCAGCTTCATGTGTTCTCTTCAAACAAGGGTCTCAACATCAAATCATCAATCAAGTCCTAACTAAAAAGGTCTAGTACAAGAGTGAAAGTGTGAAAGACAGTGTTTCATTAATCCAATTCAAACATTAAAAACACCTTCAAAACCGTACCTTGGATATTATTGCTTTAGCTTCTTCAATGGTCTTTTTCAAAACATCCTTCATTTTTTCATTTGGAGCTAAGAAAAAAAAGGAGGAGATTATACTGATCATACTGTTAATTCTTAACTATCTTTACAAGTCTGCAACTAAACATATTTCACAGTGATAGCATCCTAGGGGAGAAATACCTCAAAAGGTTACTTTAGTTGCCCCCCCCCACAACCCCTTTAAAAAAATGACTGTCCTTTCTAGCTGGCTTTAGCGAGAAATTGTGTGAAAGACACAGAAAAACTGCACAGTACACACACAATATTCATCATATATTCTTCATCAAGAATTCAGCATAATCCAGTGTCTTAAAAAAAATCTAAATTTAGTGAGAAGAAGAAGATACAGTGATTACCTGCAAAAGGGGCATGCACACTAACAAAAAAAAGGCTTCACTATCACAGGCAAAGAAAGCAAATGATTGCGCATCAACCAATGTACAAACCATATTGCCCAGATTAAATTTTCACAAACACAAGTATTGTTTCACACACTGGACTAAAATCACACAGCACATTAAAAGAATCACTCATGGGACATACAGACAGTCCAGGAACAAACTATGTATAGGAAATCAATCCCATTAAGGTGGTTTTAGTCCAGTGTAGCTTTTTATCGTTTTAGAGTAAATACTGTGATATATATATATAAATGCCCTTAGAATTTCAAATCTGCCTCTGGACCACTCTTCTTGTGATCTGATCGCCAATAAACCAACTACATTTAGAACGAAAACCTTTTAGGCAGAGGGTGGACAGTGGTTTTCCATAAGCAACATTTGGTATTCTTCAAAATGCTCAGATATTGGGCCTTTTAAAATGCAATCCTTTTCCAAATCAAGACAAACCTACTGAGGGGTAATCAATACTACCTCTTTCAGTATGGCGGGATGGGGTTCCAATCAGCTCCCCATCAGACACTTGACCACCAGGTCCTCGTAGAATAAAATGTGGTGTATAGTTCAGTGTAAAATTTCATTACAAGATAAGTGGACTGTCAAGTCTTAATATCTTTGTATTTTGAGGAACAGAAAAAAACCAATCCAGAATGATACGAGTTGTATGTATTATTTTTTTACATATACTGGACGGATTTCAAGAACCCCAAGGTGTCCTTTGCCATGAAACATGTCTATGACATATAAAAAACAAATTTCACATGACCAACAAACTGCATTATAGAGCACTAAACAGCTAATCTTGCAGCCAACAAATATTTAAATATTGTATGTGCTTAGTATTGTTTCTAGTACATACACAGTAGAACAACTGACTAAAAGACGCTAAACACTTCCATTCTAATCAAAGTGTTTGAAGGTTCATTAGCAACATCCGGTTATAAACACGTACTGGCAAAGCCAACAGGTCTTGGCAAACGTGTAGTTTTTAAAATTATTAGAATTATTTTTGAAAACATATGCAATATGCAAAATATGTTGGTAAACATTATAAAAGTATAAAAAAAATAAAGAGGTGGCACAGCAGCTCAAGCTCACAAGCCCTGCCACGGAAGTGAACTCCTTTTGAGGTGGCAGTGCACCTGTGATTGGACAAAATGCTAAAACTGCAAGCCAGTCAGTGGATTATGTGCACTGTACATTGTCCAAGGCTGTATGCTGTGGTAGGCTGAGGCAAAATGTGAATTACACTTTAACAAACCAATGGAAGAAGAGGGCTAACTGAAAGACATTAAATGTATCGACATATGCAGATATTGTTATTGTAATATTTGCTGGAAAACATGACTTGCAAGACAGTCCGGACATTGTTAGTCTAACATAGTAGCACAAGTATCCTATGTAGACTGGTACGTATTCATTATAAAACAAAAGTATAGGTTTGTGATTACCATGACCATTCCGTCGTCCAATATCATCTTTTTGAAGACACTTCCTCCACTTGGCTCTACATTTTTGTGACCATTCATCTTTCAACTTCAGTTCTTCAATTTGTTCGTCTGTCAGACCTTGCATGTTAGGAGGTAAGGTAATACCGTGATCTGCCAACTCTTGGATTTCTTAAGAGAAAGGACGAAAATGTCAACATCACAGAAGGGACATGATACTAACACAAGCCACAAAATGTCTAATAGCCGCCCAACAAGTGAACATTCTCCTATCTTTAAAAGAAACAAATATTAAGTTTGACACACAGACCTCCCTTATGTGTGGGCAGAAGGTGCCTGTGCAAATAATACAAACATGAGTTTTTTTCCTAAAGCATATTATATTCTGCTTTAGGTTGGTAATTCTGGAATGCCAAGAGCAGCCCTTTGTATTAAACTCACTGCATCAACCGGAGTGCTGAATTGTTCCCTACTATCCACATTAAGGTGTCATTTGGTGCGTCCATTAATTGTACTAAACATTTCCTTTCCACAATGTAGTGCACTGTAATTCTTTCGTACTGCTCATTGTATGAATCTTGCCCTATACCAGCCATATAGTTTTGAACTTCATGGTGAAGATGTTTCTCTCAAACCACAGGAACCACTCGTGCTTTTCACTAAATTAACCTCATGAAGCGGGACTGAAGAAGTTGTATCTGCCATAAAGGTTGCTGTTTTCTCATTGCCAAGTACTGTTTACTGGCATTTTCTTAAAAAGCCCCCCTACATTCTGCACTCAAGTGAGTTACATAACACTCCTATTTTTTTATTCATTTGCTGCTGCACTGAGATGAGTGAGCGCCATAGACCATGTGAACGAGTGACATAGGCAGCAGAGGTACTTTAAGAGGAGGGTGCATCTTTGGAATTCAAGGGATTATGGTAGCTACCAATTAGGGGCATAGGAGAGCCAGGTGAGTGGTAAGGGATTTGGTACTGGAACTGATGTTGAGTTTGGTACTAATTACACACAACAGAATATACTTTTTCTTTTAAATATTTATTCCTCAAACTTTAAGCCCTAAGTGTGCGAACTTTTGTTCTTTGATGCTGCAATCATTCTTTATGTCCACTTAAAACCAAGATGCCACAGCTCTTCTCTACGTCATCACATTCAAAGCTTATTTTTTCTTTTAAGGGTATGTTCTAGGGTGTTGGCGCATGGCTCGACAATATGGTACGTGGAGTCCAGTAGAAACAGAATAACAGAATCAGAACTGGTGGAAAGTCATCTGAATAGTACTACAGTCCATTGTACAGTTTTTTGTACATAATCACACCACATTTACAATATGAGGCATAGAGATTTGCCGAGTCAATCAGTTATTTGGACAAGTGCTAAAGCTGGGAACAGAGTCTAATTCTCCAGTTTTCAAAGGTAACAATGTCGCCACTGGACCATAATTGCTACTCTTACTCCTTCCTATTGTTCTATCCCAGAAACAAAAACTGGAAACTGTCCTGCCAATATTCTCATACATGATAGGGCGCTGGGGGACTGTTCTTTATTTATCAAATTACAAATGTTGAGCAGGAATTCCTTAAATTGCTCCAAGAACAGCAAAGAGTCATTGTTTGGTGGGAGCAAGCAGGGGAGTTTCCACCCTTTTTGTGCCTTCAGGAATGCTAGGAACTAAGGTAGATTGCTGAGTATTTCCCCAAAAGAGAACAAATAAGTTACTTTCGGCACTGCTCTTTCTGGTGCATGGCCGATACTCCCAAATATCTACATTTATTTTTTTCAGTTAAAAACAAGCCATACAAATAAAAAAAAATTCATATAAAATTACATATTACACACATATATATATATATATATATAAAAATTACATTAAAAATATGTATATACTTTCAAAATTATTTCATCAGCGTGTCATTTAAAAGCAGGGATCACTTTTGGGCAATTGGCCAGATAAAAGTATAAGTTAAAAAAAATACGAATTATAAGAGTTTAATGGTTAAGACCTTAAATAGGTCCGAGTTTAGTTAGGTTTCAAGACAAAAAGACATGGGAGGCTACAGGCATCATGAACACAAGCATCTCAAATTAATTTATAGGTGCCGATATGTAGACCCAAAGTCACTTAGCAGCTTTTCATGTCACATTCTTCCAACAGCAATGCGTAGCACAACATGACAATAAGAAACGGTAAAAGACCCCCATAACGTAGCAGACTTGACTATGGGAACGCCCTCTACGCGGGAGCCCCGGCCAAGCTCATCAAGCGACTGCAACGCATACAAAACGCCTCCGCACGCCTGATCCTCGATGTACCACGCCACAGCCACATCACCCCCACCTGAGGAACCTGCACTGGCTCCCCGTCGACAGGAGAATCTCCTTCAAACTCCTCATCCACGCACACAAGGCACTCCACAAGACTGGCCCAGCCTACCTCAACAGACGACTCCTCTTCTACGTTCCCAACCGCCAACTCCGCTCCGCCGACCTCTCCTCGCCACCGTCCCTCGCATTCGAAGAACTACCACCGGCGGCAGATCCTTTTCCCACCTCGCCGCCAAGACCTGGAACACCCTTCCACTAAGCCTACGACAGACCCAAGACCTGCTGACCTTCAGGAGGCTACTCAAGACCTGGTTGTTCGACCAGTAGCAGCACCCCCCCCTTTTTTTCTCCCCAGCGCCTTGAGACCCTCGCGGGTAAGTAGTGCGCTTTACAAATTCTGTGATTGATTGATTGATTGAGGCATAGAATGGCATCTGTGTCGTTCGGTGGTACAGTAGAATTGCCTACCTTTAGCACCTTCTATTATGCTTCTTAAACAGGGGTTGAAAATGCTGCCTCCTCTCAGACATGGGAATCAGCACATAAAAGCATAAAATGCAGCAGGCTTTCCTTGCCCCCTTTCACACAGTTACAAAGAGCAGAGCGGTTCTGTTTAATAGTCCACTTCTTTGTACAGGCCAACGCTGGGAATACTTCTAGTCTGACTCTTATATACAAACTGTTTGCCTCCAGGAATATAAGGTCCATGTACATTTCACAGGACATTGCTGATCAGGAACTATGAAGGAATACTTGCTATTTCGTGTCACTTGGCCATGGTCTGATTCCAATAGCGACTTTTATTTATTACAAGACTTGAACTATTAATTGTCCCAGGATTCTACCAAAATGCAGCGCGTCCTATTTCTTTTAGCGTTTGGGAGATGTGATCAAGCCATCGCAATTTTGGAAAATCTTTATTAGTCCAGACATCAATAAATAATTTTAAGTAAATTTCATGGCTGGCTTTGTTCACAGCCGAGCCCAGTACAAGACAGATTTTATAGAAATCAAGGCTTCAGCTCTGTGTTTACCTTTAGTGCCTCTATTGGTGTGCCTGGTACAAGGCATAATAAGCGCTGAAGGAATGAGCTCTCATTCATTTGCAGACTTGGTGCCTTCCTAACCCTCTACAGCACGGCACCATATGTGCCAGTGGCAAAGTTCTTTCATTCTCCCAGCTTGGAGGGCAGGCTCTAGCATTCTCCTGACATGTATTAGAAAAATGATACTCCCACAGATTACTCACTGTTTTCATATAATCCATGTTGCCAGCTGAATCTGTAAAAACACAAAGCAATAGCTCTCCAGCACTGCTAGAAAGCACTGTGAGGCTCTGTCTATGGCTCCCTTCATGTACTTCTCATTTTAGGCCCCCTCCACGGGTGGATAACCAAAAGGAACTACCAAAGAAAGTAGTGTAGTCTAACAAAAACTGAAAGACCCCTTTGCCCCCTGTAATAACCAATGACCCTTATTGAAAACTTCCCAGTCCCTCAGAACAGACAGAAGGAGGGAGGTGAGGAAACAGCAGGAACACAAGTTATCCACCAGAAAAGGGGGCTACCAAAAGTAATATTCTTCTGATAGAGATTTTTCCCAGATGACTCAGCTTTTGAGGCACAAAATTGCATAGACCACGAGATGAGATAAGGGCAGGTATAGTGGCACATCAAAGAGTCCTGCAAAACTAACCTCACAAAATGGCAAATCCTCCTGGCCTGCACATCCAGATAGTAATGCCTGTCAAAAGTGTGCAATAATGATCAGCTGACAAATGTCAACACTTAGAACACGTCTCGCAACAGCTGTAGACATAGCCTTGGACCAGGTGGACACACCTGAATACCTTCGGGTGAAACTCTTAGCAAGTGCATAGGAAAGTTTAATGCAGAGAAACATCCATGTGAAAGGGTGGCTTGGTACCAGCTTGACACTTTTTCTGCCCCACATATCTGATGAACACCCTACCATCCACTTGAAAGTTCTTTGTTCTATTCACCTAGCAATAACCGGCTCTCCTTGGGCTCTTTTTGATTCCAGTCTGTACCAACTCTTCCCCTACTCCTCAGAGGGAGTAGGAGTCAGAAAGAAACACAATAACATCACAGATTGTCCTAAGAGTAAAGGGGACACAACCCTGGGGAGCCAAAAGGCGGAAGCCAGGAAAATAATGCCAGTAACAGTCAAACTCAAAGCACCTGTAATTCACTGAGCCTGTGCCCTGACAAGACAGCAAGCAAAACACAATCATCAGTCAGCAACCTCATTAAACAAGACTACAGCTCATATGGTGAAGTCATTAGCAATGTTAGAACCTGGTTCATCTTACGAAATCTGTAAGAAAGTGGGTTATTAGTTGCAACGGACGTGGATAACTCGCGGGTATTAAAGTCTGCAATCTTCCATCTACTGAGAACCAAGTACCCCGTCCTAGCACTTGACGCTCTAGCTTAAAATTGTAGAAAAGTTCTACTGAGGAAATCAATATAACCCCCGGGACTAAACGGGTGATCACAAGCAACTGGAAATTACCACTCACCCCAGCCACAACGTATTGGACAGCTGCATTTAGGAGATGGGCCCAAGTGGAAAACAAAGTCCTACACAGAGAAGAGAGTAAAGGTCTGCACACTCACCCAATAGAAGAATCTTGAGATCATTTATGGGCCACATTAGAGTAAAGGCCTCAGGACGATACCCTTCCCCCTTGAAAACAATGCATCTTGTAGTTTGTGAAAAGTCTCGAGCACACACAGGAGGCAAAGGAAACAACGTGAAGATATCCTCCCACGAGGGCATACCTGTCAGCCTGAATACTTCAATAACGTGAAAAAACGTGGTTGGCAAATTCGAGGGCAGAACACTACGAAACACATGGGGAACGTCCGACCCCAAGATGGCAGCGCGCTGTATCACGCTGCGCCGGGTGGCTCCCGGCATCAGCGTGCACCAAAACGACTTTGAGGATCCCCAGAACTGAAAAGAATGCTTCCATCACAGAGGCTGCGTAGGGCTCTGCAAGGCAAGAACAGCACGAGACAAGGAACGTTCTCTAAGGTAAGCGCGTGTAATCTCGAACTACTCCCTTTTAAACTTTTGAAAAATAACAGTTGGATAAGATTGGAGACATGAGGTCTCAACGTAGCTCAGCAAACAAAGACAACAAAGTCTCACCTCAATTGGCACACACAGCGAGAGTGGTCTATATCAAGCCCCACCGAGCACGAAAATCACCTCCTCTGTTTGGCCCCAAACATCTCTTCAGATCAACTTGCCATAAGCCAGGCAGCTAGGAAACACACCCTGTAGCATGTGTAAAGGTTTCCAAAAGTCGATTTGGTTTTCTTTTCTTGCACAATCATGTTTTTGAACAAATCTCCATGTGCAGAGACCATCGCTCCAGTGCAGTGCCTTGTTGGTACGCTGTAGATGACAGGACCACTAGAACCAGTCCAATAGCATCAGTAGCTTGAATAAGTGAGTCCACAAGTAGAATGTCCATGAAGCTTACCCTCACTGAAGGCGCAGCACAAGTAGATGTGGTCCATGAGACAGAACACAACACGCTTGAACAGGGCCTGTCCGATGTATGGACACTGGTGGGGATACGAGGCGTGCAGTTCCAGTTACTTTTTTCCTTGAGTTTAGATTTCATGTTGCTAGTTTAAAACATTACTCTAAACTGTGACTTTATCTTCTTTTCTTGAGCACGTAGAACGGGGTAAGTTACCAGATCGTCGCCAATAAAATGTAGTAACGAGGTCCAGACGTGTAGAGGATCTTCAGATGTTTATTTGTAGATAGTTACAGGTCATGCAGTTAAGTCCAGTACAAAACCCCACCAGGAGCAGCCAGCATGCTGCTCAGGCCTTCTCAACTGACATCTCTGACTCCCAACATTCTGTAACACATCATCCATGGAACATTCCACTGGCAGAGCATGAGGTGACATGAATAACCTCAAAGCCAAGATACTACATATCTCTTGCCCGCAACTCACATTGCCCAATACCCTGAGCCCCTCTCTCACTTTACCGGCTCCTATCACCACTTCCTGACGTCACGTCTTCCAAACCTTGGCCACCAACACTACGCCAAAGTCCTTTTTCAACCGTGATGAGGTAAACCTTAGACAGAGGCTCTACCCTAAGAGTGGGCTGTCCTCACCCAATGTACTTTGACTTTAATCCGCTATAACATTTTGCATTGAATAAAATTTCAATAGATATGGTGAATAAAAATAATAACCCTCGGTACAATAGGTCAACACTTGTAAGACTTTTGGGAACACTCCTCTCGGGCCTGTTGCTCTTCTGGCAACCCCACAACACTTAAGAAAGGCACTAGTGGTGCCCCAGCCTTGTCTGGGGCACCACAGAAACAGAAAATGTGCATGTGGTTTTGTGCCGCCCCAGAAGATTCTGGTGCACTCATTTACCCCAAGGCTTTGCTTACTAATAAGGTTTCTCTGGCCCTTCTGGGTTGATTTTGTTGTCATTTTTCTCTTTGTGACCAGCCCTAGCCATAAGTACTATTGATTCTAAGCCTCATTGTTTTTTCCTTCAGGGAGCTTGATTTTAACTAAGGTACCTCCTTCCACTGAACCTGTCCGAGTGCCTTGTACTGGGCCAGGGGTCTTCAGAAGTACCTATAGCTTCCAAAGCACAGTGTCCTCCCTGCTCCCTGCCTACACCCTCCAGGTCCCAAGCCTCCTTTTGCCACTTGCAGAGCACCTGGGTCAACTGAAGTGTCTGGACCCCTCCTTCTTGAGGTCACACAACTAAAGGACCAGTCCAGGGAATGATTCAAGGTTCAATCCTCCCCCACCCCCAAGCAGGTCCCCTCAGAGGGAGTAGGGAGACCAGTGCCTCTAGCCCTACAGAAACAAATCCTAGTCCCTGGGGGGGCAGCTGAAGACAGAAGTCTATTAATCCGTCCTTTAAGTAAGGGTCAGATGTATTCTCTGTTACTCCTGGGCATTCCTCCAGAGTTGCTTCCCCCAGGTCCAGATTTTGGGAATTTCCAAGATGGAGCCTTTACTTTGTGTCTTGAAAGACCTTCTCTGAAAGCCCCGCCCCTAACTGGCACAGCTGCCTGGACCCTTTCCACCAAAACTTCAAAGGACATTCCCTCCTATGACTGGCTCCAGAGGTCTGTCTTTCTCCCTTATGTCCTCCTTGGTATGAGCCTTCCCAGACCTGGTGCACTGTAAAAAGTAATTATCATATGCAGATTTCGTCCCCTCCCTTTCTTTTCCCAGGAACAGGCCTAATCACTGGAAAATGGCTTCATTGTGTGGGACGGCATTGATCCTCCAGCGGGCCAGCAGAGCAATTAACTTGGTCCAGCAGAGGGAACAAAAAACTGGGATCTAATTATGAGCAGAGTCAGAGAAATATGACAAATGCTCAAGAATTAAATTGAATTCTTATAAAGCGCACTGCCAATCCCAGAGCAGCATCCTGGCGCTATGCGGAAGAAGAAGCAACTCACACATGCCAGAAGGTCAAGTGGCAGAAGCAGTGCAGATATGACAAAAGAAACACTATTTATCAAAGTAATGGTGCGCCATGCTAATGTCTTAGTCTAGCAATGTTGAAACTGTACTTTGGAGCAGATTTCGCCCACAATGTATAATACAGTACGCACAACCACTTTCCAGCTAAGCGCTACAGACTTACACTATGAATGCCCACTCACAATATAAGGCCAGGTCAGCTCTCGGGCCAGGGTACTGTGCTGAGGGGGCCCGCTGGAGCTCGCCCCCGCAATGCAGGGGCCTTTGTTACGCCTCTGCGGGTAGCAGTTTGAGCTGGACAGACGCCTGTTCACTCAGCCAACACATGTGTGCCCACCCAGAGCCTCTTATCCCAGCTGCGCAGGAGTAGCAGACCTCGTTTTAAAAAGGCAGACAGTGGTGGCTAGCATTCCCATTCCATTTTAACAGAGTTTACAGTGAGTGAGACTGTCGCTGTGACTCACTCACAGAAAACGTCCCAAAAACAGGTAGTCCAAAAGACAAAATTCTAGGGGTTTAAATGGGGCAGAACTAATTTTCCTACAGAACTGCAAATGGAAAAAACATGAGACAAACCTTTGAGGAATCTAATTACCAAGAGTGATTTTAATAGAGATGGCTGGTCAGTAAAGCAGAGAAAAGTAGACACCATTGCTAAATTGCAAATAACCATGCCAATTACCGACCAGTGACATAAAAAATGCAAAACAGCTTAAACCAAACTAGGTCTACATTCTGGGAGGAATGCCAAGCAAAAAACTGTCCCCAATGACCTGCACATACTGATTTTGTAATTGGGATTTTAGCTTCCAAAATGAAGTGTGAAACCTTCTCAGGCAGATCGAAAGACCGCTGGTTCCCCTGTTAAATCTCCAAGCATGCAGATAGTGGCCTTGATTATTGGGGTGGAACTGTGACAGTAGGTCGTCCCAGTCTACCAGAGGCAAACAAGGATAAACACCTGTCCAGAACCTTCAAGTGCGAAGTCCTTGCTGCTCAATCTGGCACAATGTGAATGACTTGAGCTTAGTCCAAGTCACCATCCGAACCACCTGCAGGATAAGTGGAATCGGTGGGAATGCATGGTGAAGATCTGTATTCTAGGCATGATGTAATGCATCTCCAAGATCCGTCCCTCTGCTGAAGGGGAAACTGTAGTGCCCAGAAAGGCACTTGTGGGAAACCCAAACACATGAAGATGTAGTGCATGCCTTCTTTGTGGTGTTCCCGATTGATACACACCATGCGCAACCAACTCTGTACTTTGATTGGGGCATGTGTTAAGGGCCAATAAGAAGATCTCTTCCACAAAAAAGGTCTTCCCAGCACAGAGGACCAGGCCCTTTTTTATCCGAAAAAAACCTGCAGAGTTCAGGAAACTCCCTTGTAGTTTTTATTTCCTTGTACTTACCCATAACACTGAATGAAGAGTTGCCTGGACTTCTGGGTGTATCTGTTTTGTTCATTTGTTTTCTTTCCTTGTAAAAGAGGTGCTGCCTGGCCCTCCATTGTACTGATTTTCACTGTTATTTTAATAATTTTTTAGATGTGTTGTATTGTATTGCAACATTTATACAGCACTCACTAACCCTATGTCGGGTGCTGAAGCGCTTGCTTACATGGATAGCAAGTAACACTATGTAGGGTGTGTGGATGGAGGAGTGTTGTCTTTATTTTGACCCTATGTTGGAAGTATTTCCATGCTGTGCATGATAACCACTGAGGTGCGGTTATCGTGTTATGGAATGTAGTGTAATGGATGATCATATGCAGGAGAAAGGCATACAGTTTATGGTTTACAGTAAGCTGGCAGCTTTGAACAGCTCTGCAGGTCCACTTTTCGCCTTTCCTGCCTAAAGGTGGGTACTGCTCGTTTCTCCTCTCGCTGGTGGAGTCAGAAGCGAGCAACCACATATCTGCGGATGCTGGCTAGGCACAACAATCCTAACAACCAGCTGAGAGAAAGAACTCCCTGTCTTTAAACTGTGGCACTGCGTTTTCAGTCTGAACTCTTCCTGGTTATTTTTATTTACCTGTACTCAACACTGAATGGAGGAGGTCCTGGACCTCCAAGTCTGTTGTGTTAATTCATTTAGTGGCTAGTTTCTCCTTTCACTGATGGAGTCTGAGGGCACAGGCCACAAAATGGCAGATGTGGCAAAGGAGCAGCTGACATGTACAGTGGGCATGCCGTTGGCACCTGAGTTTTGCCTTATATGCCTTCTATATTGTGCTTTTGATCACTTGAACATTGTGGCCTTAGACTCAATTGTCATTGTTTGTTTGAATCACTGACTACTTCATATGTATTCCTGTTTATTGTCATACAACAATTTGTGCTGACATTCTTGTAGTCTGATAATATACCTCTGGTTCACATATTCACTTTAATGTTTGATGCTCAGGAGAAAGGCATTCTAGCTTTAAAGTGAATATGTACATGAACGTTACACTTCATGTCCTATTGATTTATATCATAAACAAAACACTGATTTCCCCCAAAATAAACAATATGAAAGATATAAAAGAATCGCCAAATTTTCGACCAGAGTTTGAGGTACTTCAGATCCCTGAAAGAGAGAAGCAGAGCAGGGCAGTGCTTCGTGTAACTGCACCAAGGCTGCTCTCTCTGATAACAATGTGGCCACAGAGAAGGGTATGAGCCTTGTCTCGATAACAGGCTGAGAACTGGGAAATAAATGAGGTTCAGATATACAATGACAACATCTGAACCCTCATTGAACGGCAGACTTTAATGCCAATGAACAAGTTACTTACCTTCTGTAACTATATATCTGTAAGAAACATTAGTTAGTTATAGATTCCTTACCTTAGAATGACCCCCAGGCGTCAGACTGGATCCGGAAAGTTTTTCGTCGGCAGTACCTCTGCGTGTCAGAAGGTGGCGTCGGTCGGCTCCGCGTCCGTCGTTAACGTCGTGGTCGCCGGGATGACGTCGCGGTAGCTACTTAGACGCCGCCCTCGCAAGCTGATGTTAGTTCTGTACACAACTTTCCGCGCCAGAAACGCAGAGCCATGCAAGACACTGACCACTGGTGCACAAAACTAGGGCCCTGAAAGGATATCCTTAACCCTAGAAATCAGTTCGCAGAACGGGGAGGATGGGTGGGGCGGTAAGGAATCTAGAACTAACTAATGTTTCTTACAGATATATCGTTACCGAAGGTAAGTAACTTGTTCATCTGAAAGAAACACGTTAGTTATAGATTCCTTACCTTAGAATAGATACCCCAGCAATACCAACCCCGGAGGTGGGTCTGCGAACCAAGATCACACCAGAAAGTCCTGGAGAACAGAACGGTCAAAGAAGCGGTCTCTCCGGACTTGATTGTCAAGGCAGTAGTGTTTGGTAAAGGTGTGCAACGAAGCCCACGTAGCTGCCTGACAAATGTCATTCAGAGGAACTCCACGTCCCAAAGCAGTAGTTGCTGCCGTCGCCCTGGTGGAATGGGCGCGCAGCCCTACTGGAGGCTCCTTCTTTGCCAGAGAATAACAGGCTTTGATACACAAAACGACCCATCGGGAGATAGTCCGCTTGTGTACGGCCCGACCTTTCTTGGCGCCCTCGTAGTTAATAAAGAGCTGGTCATCCACCCGGAACTGTTTGGTGCGATCCAGATAAAAGGAAAGCGCACGTTTTGGGTCCAGACGGTGGAGCCTCTGTTCCTCTTTCGAAGGATGCGGAGGCGGAAAGAAGGTGGGCAAAGTGATGGTCTGCCCGATGTGAAAGGCAGTGACAACCTTGGGCAGGAAGGATGGACGAGTCCTGAGAACTGGACAGACAGGAAAGGAGGCTTGGATGAAAGGGCCTGGAGCTCACTCACTCTTCTGGCAGATGTGATGGCTACCAGGAATGCAGTTTTAAGCGTCAGAAGCCTCAAAGGACAGTTGTGTAGCGGCTCAAAGGGAGCGCACATTAAATAGGTTAAAACTAGATTCAAGTCCCACTGAGGCATAACGAAGGGAATAGGAGGAAAGAGATGAGTTATGCCTTTCAAGAAACGATTAACAACCGGGGACTTGAAAAGAGAAGGCTGATCTGGAAGCTGAAGGAAGGCAGAGCTGGCCGAGAGATAGCCCTTGATAGTGCCTAGAGCAGAGCCCTGCTGGGCCAAAGAAAGGAGAAACAAGAGAACCTCAGAAAGAGGGGCAGAGAGGGGATCCACAGCCTTTGCTGTGCACCATGCCACAAATTTGTTCCACCAGCAGGTGTGGAGGGACGCCTGGCTGCCAAGATTACGTCACAAACTTCGGGAGGCAGGTCAGAAGACGTCAGCTGCCGCCGCTCAATCTCCACGCAAGGAGGTGGTGGCTGGACAGGTTCGGGTGGAGGACCATCCCCTGTTGCTGCGACAGAAGATCCTCCCGAAGAGGCAGACGGGTCAGAGGATCAATGGCCATGTTGAGCAGCTCGGGTTACCAGACTCTTCGTGCCCAATCCGGAGCCACAAGAATGACTTGGACCCGGTCGCGCCTGATCTTCTTCAGCACTCTGGGCAGAAGTGGTATAGGCGGAAAGGCATACAACAGACCGCAACTCCACTCGTGACGAAAAGCGTCGCCTAGCGAGTGCCGCCTTGGAAATTCCAACATGCAGAATTGCTGACATTGCGCGTTCTCTTCCGTTGTGAATAGATCCAACCAAGGCTCTCCCCACTGTCGAAAGAGACCTTGCACCACCTCCGAGTGAAGACGCCATTCATGATCCATCATGCACCTGCGGCTGAGTTCGTCCGCCCTGGCGTTCAGGGAACCCGCCAGGTGTTAAACAACCAGGGATATGCCCTGATGTTCCAGCCATGTCCAGAGGCAGAGGGCCTCCTGACATAGGGTCCACGACCCCACCCCACCCTGTTTGTTGCAGTACCACATGGCGGTGGTGTTGTCCGTGAACACCTGCACTACTCTTCCCCGGACAGAGGGAAGGAATGCCTTGAGTGCAAGACGAATCGCCCAGAGCTCCAGGAGGTTGATGTGGAGCCCGGACTCCGCCGGAGACCAGAGTCCTCTGATCTCCGCCTCTCCCATGTGGCCGCCCCATCCCAGAAGGGATGCGTCCGTCACCACCGTGTGCTCTGGTTGGAGAAGGGAGAGGGATCTGCCGTTGACCCAATCCTGGTTCGTGAGCCACCACTGCAACTGTCGAGCAGTACCCTCCGAGATCTGGACGCAGTCGGACAGATTCCCCTGATGCTGCGCCCACTGGAACTTCAGGTCCCACTGCAGAGCCCGCATATGCCACCTGCCATGATTGACCAGCAGGATGCAGGAGGCCATGACGCCCAGCAGCCTCAGGGTCATCCGGACCGAAACCCGAGATAGAGGCTGAAAGATCGGAATCATAGCCCGAATATCCCGGACTCGCTCTTCGGGAGGATAGCTCTGAAACCGGGTCGTGTCCAGAGCCGCTCCGATGAAGAGGAGCTTCTGAGAGGGAATCAGGTGTGACTTCGGCACATTGATGGAGAACTCCAGCGAATGCAGGAGGTGGGCCGTAGTCTGGAGGTGGGAGACGACTGCCTGGGACGAGCCCGCCTTCGACAGCCAGTCGTCGAGATAGGGGAAGACTGGAACCGCTGATCTGCGCAGATGAGCTGCGACCACCGCCATCACTTTCGTGAACACCCGAGTGGCGCTGGTAAGGCCAAAGGGGAGCACGGTAAACTGAAAATGCTCGTGGCCTACCGTGAACCGCAGGTAAAGCCGGTGGGCCGGCAGGACGGGGATGTGAAAGTAAGCGACCTGCAAGTCCAACGCTACCATCCAGTCTCCGGGTCGAGGGCAGACAAGACCTGAGCGAGCGTCAACATTTTGAACTTCTACTTCCGGAGGAAGTGGTTCACGTCTCGGAGATCCAAGATAGGACGCAGGCCCTTGTCCTTCTTAGGTACCAGAAAGTAGTGGGAATAGCAACCACGACCTACTTCTGGGACAGGAACGCGCTCGATGGTTCCCTTGGCCAAGAGTGCCAAAACTTCCTGTTGGAGAAGTGCCAGGTGATATTCCGACATGCGGTGGTATAGAGGGGGCATGGCTCGACGGGTAGCCTCGAAGGGGAGGGAGTAGCCCCTTCGGACTATTTGCAAAACCCACCTGTCCGACGTGATGGTGCGCCAGTGGGGTAGGTGATGGCGTATCCTGCCGCCCAATGGCGTTTGATGGGCCTGAAAAGTCGGACTAGGAAGGTTTGGAGGCTGCTGCAGAGGGGGGGTTGGTGGACTGGCCCGCCCGCTGGCCCCCTGAACCACGGCGTTGGTTCCCACGTCCCCGGCCGCGCGAAGGTTGGGCAATTTGCTGCGGCCTGTGGCTCTGGGCGGGTCCGCAGCGGGCACCCCTTCTGTAGCCACAAAAGGGGCGAAAAGCAGACTGCGCTGGGCGGCTGGAGAGGCCCAAGGACTTGGCCGTTAGCCGTGAGTCCTTGAAACGCTCTAGAGCGTTGCCCGCTTTGTCGCCAAAAAGGCAACAGCCATCAAAAGGCATGTCCATCAAGGTGTTCTGGACATCCCCCGAAAAGCCAGTCGATCTCATCCAGGCGTAGCGACGAAGGGCTACCGACGTTGAAATTGTCCTGCCCAGAGAGTCGGCGGTATCCAGCCCACAACGGATGGTAAACTTCGCAGCATCCCTCCCGGCGGAAATAGCCTGGGAGAGCACTGTCCGGGCCTCCTCCAGACGCTGAGGCAGCACTTGCGCAACCGAGTCCCACACAGAGTGGGAATAACGGCCCAAGAGACATGCAGTGTTTACCGACCGCAGTCCTAAGCTGGCGGAAGAGAAAATCTTCTTCCCAAGATGGTCCACCTTCTTGGATTCCCTTTCCGGGGGAGCGGTAGGGAATGCGCTTTTTGAAAGTGGAGGCTTGGACCACCAAGCTCTCCGGGGTGGGGTGTTGGGAGAGGAAAGTGGGGTCGCCCGGAGCTGGGCGGTGGCGTCGGGCAATCATCCTATCCACGGGAGCCCCCGTGTTGGGCCTGGACCACATGCCCAAAAGGACGTCGGTAAGGGCCTCATTATAAAGGGCAGCAGGGGCTCTGAAGAGCTCGCAGCCGGTTGAAGCACCTCTGTCAGGAGGTTAGACCTGACCGCCACCGTAGGAAGCTCAAGGTTGAGGGCCTCGGCCGCCCTACGCAACACCACTGTGTATGACGCTCCCTCCTCCGTAGCCACGGTAGGAGGAGACAACATGCCAAGGTCAGGGGAAGTATCAAGACCACTGGCATCCCCCAGTTCCTCTCTCCAGTCCTGTTCAGATCCTAGCTGATCAGTTAAAGGGTCACCTGACCCCTCCCAGTCCTCCTCCTCATCCTCAGGTTGCCAATCTGGCCGAAAAGGGACCCCAGGAGTGAACAGGGGCACAAAAACCCCATTCGGCGCCGGAACCGGCGTTGGGCGACGCCGGTCCAGCTCCGGGTCCACCTTGGGATGGAGGCCGGGTCGACGCCGGCCGGGGACACAACCGGCGTCGTTTGCGGTGCCGGAGGAAGCGGCGCCGGTGGAGGTGTAATAAGGTCAACCGGCACCGATCCGGATCCAGGCCTGGATCCGCTGGGGGCCTGCGGCGCCGTGGCAGGAGCCGACGGCAGAGAAGACCTAGGCCCCCCAACCGAATCCGCGGGGCCCAAAGGCATGCCAGCGGGTTTGGGTCGCCCGAAGATGGCATGCATCACTTCGTAAAATTTACGAAGTTGGGCGAGAGTCGCTCCGGGTCCAGGGAAGGGGGGGGGGGGGGGGGGGGAAGAGGGAACCCGGAGTTGACTCCTCGGGCACCGCCCGCATCCCTCGTCGCGTCAGCCGACCGACGGGGAGAAGTCGAAGAGCAACGATGCTTCTTCGACTTCTTTTTGTGCTTCGACTTACCCGACACCGAGTGCGAAGACTTCGAAGACTTGGACGAGTGGTGATGGCTCCACGACCGGTCCCTCGCGTCCGGGACCTTTGAACGGCGCGGGGCGGACTGCCGGCGCTCAAGCAGCTTTCGGGACCGCTCCTGCAAAGCCTTCGGCGCCATCGATCGGCAGTCGGAGCACGACTTGGGGTCGTGGTCGCGCTCCAGGCAAAAGAGGCACATGCGATGCGGATCCGTAACCGACATCAGCCGGTTACAGGAACTGCAGGCCTTGAAGCCGGGCATCCCTCGTGCACCAGGAGTCGTAGACTCCAAAAAGACGTCGACAAAAGTCGCTCAAAAAAGTCAGTCAAAAAGTGACTGGAGGGATCGCTCTCTCCGGATCTGCGCTGGCTGGCGCGAAAAAAGAAAGAACTGACGTGGCGCGAGGGCGGCATCTAAGTAGCTACCGCGACGTCATTCCGGCGACCACGACGCCAACGACGGACGCGGAGCCGACGGACGCGGAGCCGACCGACGCCACCTTCCGACACGCAGAGGTACTGCTGACGAAAAAACTTTCTGGATCCAGTCTGACGCCTGGGGGTAATTCTAAGGTAAGGAATCTATAACTAACGTGTTTCTTTCAGATACGTTTATTAGCTAATGTTAGACACATAGGAATCCTCAGAATGTACTATGTTGCCTGCTTTCATAATTTTTACATTCTGTGCATTTATATTCACTACTAGCGTCCTGCAATAATATTTTTAATGTATTTTGCATTCAAATTGGCTTTAAATAAAGACAACAATGACAGTATGGATTTCTTGTGTGTGCAAACTTGGGGCAAAAGGTGCCAGCAACTCACAACAATAAATCAAAATGCCTGGCAGTCTATTGTATGTTTTGTTGTGTGTCTAGTTCGCATTCTCTCCAGGTAAGTTGAGAGATGTGTGAGCCATAACTTATCCATTTTTACCCCTCAAGCTAAAACTGGTATACCTGTGGGGGTGATCTACAATGTCGTGATCATGAAAAGTACCCAATTACTTAATACTAACTGGGCCCATCTGTTACGGCCTGGGACCAGGGTCTAGCAATACTGACTGTCGTTTTTCTGGAAGGGGTTGCTAAGCATCTTTTAGCCTTCTTATAGTTCAAGCCAATCTGTAGAATAGATTTTTCAAGCTGAGAATCTATATCCGTCACCACCTATGTACAGAATTGCCACAAATTAGCAGTGGTTTATATATGGATGTCAAACCAACTGATCTACATAGACATTTTCTTTATGGGTCCTGTACTGAAGAAGAAGCAGGGCACTGGCAAAGCGTTCTGTCCAAACGTAGTTGAGCATGACAAGGTATTACCGCGTCCAGCATACAATGGTCCATGAATACTTGCATATCTAATTGGATACGAAGACAAATCATTTTGATGTTCAAACTCAGCAAGGAGTCTTAGCGCACAGTGTGTACATGTAAGGAGGACAGAGGCAACTTTTCTGCACAGCTCAAGTTTTGAGCTCTATGTTGCCACAGATCAAAAGTCAAAAATGCCAGAATAATCCAAATTTCCCACCAACTTGATAAAACATTTTTCCATTTGGCTAATTGGCCACTCAGCCTTCTTGGCACATATTGGTTCCATATATTGCTTGTTATGCACTGTAAACCGTGGTGATAACCACGTTTTTAAACTTTTTCTACATCTTCTGAGTCAATTGTCGGGCAAATCACTTAACAAGGGCAATGGCATACAAAAAGGAAGTGATTTTTAGTATTGTTCAAGATACCAAACAGTTGCGTCCTACATAAATTAATTCCTAATACCCTAGTTTGCAGTTCCTAATTTTACATAATTGAATATGCTATTCTTTGTCAGATTAGGTGTACTTTTTTCTTGCCTGACCACATTTTGGTACAGTAGCTCCTTACCGAAACATATTCTCTCCACTTTCAACCTTCCGTTATAGATACAAGCAATTTCTTTTGTCAGCTCTTCCACAGACACCTCCACTGTTGTCTCAAACAGAAACTGGCTTTCGTCCCTACATTTCACGTGCAACAAAACCATTATTGCACCAAAGGGTCTAAATGGGAAACAGAAAATACAGGTAGATTGAAAAGTGCAACAGCCAAGGCTAATGACATTGTAGTTGTTGAATTATTATGAAGAGATTCACATTCAGAGAGAGAATTTAAAGACTTGAACTAACTGTGGTTATTTATACCAATAAATAACACCTGAAAGCACGATGCAATTAAAAAACAATACAGGCTCAAATCAATAAATAAATAATACTACATTCACAGTCCTCTCTTTCATGGTGTTTAGGTTGTGCAATATGTAACCTTATCTCTCATGCATCACAATAGTGAACACAGGTGCTAAATATTCACGAGAAGAATCAACTTTAAGTTTAAGTTATTTATCAGGGGACAAATCCCTCCATATTTAAGGACAGCCTATTGCACCCTTCTACTTGTAATGCTGACCAAGTTCTTCGGATTGTGCTACAGGGACACAGTCTGGACCTCGACATCACATTGCCCATGTTTACTAGAAGGTACGCCATAGAGAGAGGGAGATACAAGAGGATTTGGTGACATTTTGAATATATTTCGTTGGTGTGCCATCATTTGCAATTTTAACCATTATACTGAGGCTATAATTTTTCAACCTTCTATTGTGATAAATTTTGACCCTCTCCCAGACCTGATGATGGTCCCATACAAACTCTGAAAGGGACAGAAACATCAACTTATAACAAGAAAAATTCGACTTCTGCAAGAACTATCCTTGATGGCATTTTTCTCCTTGACATAGCATTTTTTTTTCTTGATGTTTAAGCCCCCTTTTTCTGTTTCCTATTCTCCACGATTGTCTTTATGTATTGATGTATATATATTGTTCTTTGTATGAATAGTTATTTATCATAGGGTTGTCGGGTGGAGGCTCTTGAGATTTTATATATATTGATATATATAATCTCAAGAGCCCCCACCGATCAATCCTATGATAAATAAATATATATATATATATTTATTTGAATGTGTATAAATATGATATCCTTTTTAAAAAAAAATCTTTTGGAATAAATAGAATTATATTGTGAATATTCTCTCTCTAGGATTCATTATCCAAACAGATTATATGTGATGGGCAAGAATGTATTTGGTATATAACTATGTGTTCCCACCTGCTGTATTTTTGATATGACTGATACTCCAGCCCCTTGGGCTAGTTAAAGGGTACACCCTATTTTGTTGCTGGATTTTTTAAAATAATCTTTGGGGTGCACTTCAAAGGATGGAAACAGAATGCCAAAACAATGCATGTGTATCTACTGTCTGGTTGCTGAAAGCTTAGCTTTGTTCATGTCTCTAATATTGTTGGGGGGTACAGGGACTGTCTAAAACTGGATGTTGGTGCTAGATGTTGGAGTACTATAGGATTATGGGTGAAGACTGGACCTGTATTCCCTCTCGAACCCAGGACAAAGAAGTGGACTCCAAAGCTCATAAGACTGACCTCCTGTTAAAGATACAGGGACACAAAAAGGTACAAGGGGCATTTCCTGCAACTGTCATTTACAGGTTTTTGCTTCCTAATGCTATTTCTCCTTAAAACTTTAAAAATTCAGATTTCTGGTTGCCCCTATTGGATTTTCATCATTTTGTTTATTGAATTTTACTCTATTTGTCTAGGTTGTTTTGGGATTTTTACTGTTTTGCATTTCGACTTTATTACAGTTTTTTTGTACTGCCTAAATACTTTATACGTGGCTGCTAAGTTAAGCCTGTCTGTTCTGTGCCATAGTTACCAGGGGGTTGAGTTCCAGTTAATTTAGTGGTTCACCCGGACAAGGATTGTGATTAATACATGAGGTGGTTACTTACCCCCCTAAAGTATAACCCAATTTCTTACCTTATTGTACAAGCCTTTTATTGGCCAGAAGCCACTCGAGCGCACCTGTTAAACAGTCTGTGTGCTCGAGACAAGGCAGTTGTTGCTTGCGGCACAGACAGCCTCCCACTGACATCATTGCGAATGACAGAACAAGGTTCATGACGATGCAATAATACTGAGAGCCATCCTCCCTGGGAACTATGGGAGGTATGTCGGGTCACACTAAGTGACCTTATGTGGCGACCATAGTTGTTATTCTAGGTTACTGTTGTACGGTGTGGGGCTCAGTACTGGCCTTTCTGTGTTTTTCATAGCGTGTGACCCGCATGCAGGAATATTACTGACTACGAAGAATCCTCATCTTCCAGATCCTTCGTGGTGCGTGATCAGTGTGCAGGAACTACCATTGAACAGGCATCAAGGATAAGAACTTTAAAGTACATTGGGCATATGTTCTTTGGCGTTTTGTCAACGTCAATTTTTTTTTTATTTCCATGATGCAACAATACTGCATGAAACCTACCACTGGGTACATATACTACCTTGCACTGCAAAGGGGATAACCATTACTACGTACCTGCAGGATTGCTAATTTGGGTATCTTCAGTGGATGTTTTTTGTTTCAGCTAATCGAAGGCTTGCAAGTGATGAATGACTTATCTTTGCACTGAAAGTTCTAACTAATCCTACAAGGGATTTTTTTAATTTGTTGCGCAAACCTTCACTCTCTTGGACTGAATGGAAGGAGTACTTTCTAAAATATATTGATGCAGTTGATGAGGCCAAACTATGTTTCTTTAAAGGCAGAAAACTATTTTACTACACTCCTTGGGGTCAGAAGGCTTGATATGTGAATTCCTTAGGAAGATGCGGTGGGGATGGTAATGAGTTTATTAGCATGTTGCATGATCTTGATACTCATATTATTCCAAAAGTGCGTATACGAATTAAAAGATACAAATGTATGCACAAGAAACAATTGAGGAAGGAAACTGCTCAGAGTATAGAACTGCCCTGAGGAAGCTTGCACTAGACTACAAGTTTGGCACCCTTGAGGATGAGTTTATACATGATCAAGTAGTTAGGCACGCATTGAATACTGCCATTCAAGAAAGTTCTGTATCAATGGTGGCTTGGATTTAAAGGACATTACTGCCATAGTTAAGGAGGCAGAAATGCCCACATACTGGGTTAGGGTTGGAAAAAAGCACATGGATGCTTGTGAAAGTATGTTAGTGGCAAACATAAATCCGAGGAATCAGTCAAGAAATCTCCAAAGTGGTATAAGTAAGAATAGTAGCAGTGTCAGCTACCATTGATGGGATAGCCTTAATCATCTAGCCACGAGTAAGGGTTGCCTTGCTCTAAAATAGAAGTGTAGTAACAATAGGAAGATTGGGCACTTCATGTAATTATGCTGAAAAAGAAAGGGAACAAAAGGGCAAAATGTGCAAATAGGAGAAATCGAGCATTGAGGAAGACTGTACGAACCACTCATGTCTAAAATGTCAAGAAGAAAGTGATTTTACACATTGTAGGCAAAGGGTGTGGTTTAAAATAAAAAAAAAACAACCTTGGTGCCCCATGAGCATAACAGGGGTGAGGTTACATACGGTAACGGACTCGGGTTCCCTATACGATTGTGGAAGAAAATGATTGGAAGTAACTTTTTGATAGATAAAAAAAAGGCAGGTCTAAAATTGTGCAAGTCAAACGAAAGCCCTGAATGACATAGTCGGGAGTCAAAAGAAATGTGTGGGTTCAGGCTCGGATTTTCAGGTCCAAAAACAGGAGAACCGCAAGTAAATTCTACAAACATAAAAAAAAATCCATCTGTAATAGGCTGGTTAAATCAAAGTGACCTGCATACAGTGGTGGATTCTAGTAGCAACAATCAGGTTCTGACAGAGAACAAGGAGGAAACTATTGGGAGGTGCATATTAGCGACGTTTCCTATTATTTTTAGCAGTAGAATTTGTACACGGAAGGAATTGAGCATAAGTTGTTCTTAAGGGCTATGATGAGCCAAAAATTCATAAAATTAGAAACATTCCCATTTTACTTATTGGTGAAGACTACTACAGAAATTCATTTAGGCTGACATAATGGAGACTATAGAACGTTCTGATTACAACACGTAGACCTACAGGACTTCAATAATAATATCTTCATTGATAGGTTTCCCTTGTATGAGGAAACAGGCTTTTTGAAGGTCTACCCCAACCCACACTCACACTTTTTGCTCACAATTAGACTACTAGGCACTGGTGTAATGGTTCTGAAAAACCCTGAGCCCCGCTAATCAAGATTCCGTGCATGTGCTCTGACCCTTAAAATTGTTTATGGTGCAGTAGCTTGTATCGAATTGGCATTGCCTAATTTACTTGTAAATCCCTAGTATATGGTACCAAGAGCACACAGGGCCTGCAAGTTAGAGTGTCGCCCCAGGGACTGTAAAACTTGTTTTACCACCCAAAGTGGGATAAGGTAAAACATAGCCCCCGGTCTGACTCTGCAGACTGGACTGTGCGATTTTGAGCACTTGGCAAAGCTTAAGGTACCTTTCTAATGTGAAGTAGTCACCCCCACAGCAGGCTTATTGAGTCCTAAGGCAGGGTACAGCATACTAGCATAGTAGAACATGTATTTAACATGTTCTAGCTGTAAAAATCCATAGTGATCGTTTTTATTGTCGGGGAGAGATTGGTAACCCCATGGCAAGTACAGAGTTACATGCTGTGCTAACTTCTGAATGAGACTACCAAAGTTGGTACATCAAGGTATCAAACAACTCATTACATTAAGCCCAACTTGATGTCCAAGATGAAATTAATGTAACGTGTTGCCACATGCAAGGTAACAATAGAGGCCTGCCACTGGAAAACGTGTTACCTCCTCCTGGCAGGAAGCCACACAGGGTTTTGGCACAAAAGGCGAGTTTCAAAGGGGAAGCCACCTTTGAAGGGCCAGTAACAAGCCCACATGGGAGGGGCTGCCCTATGGTGTAGGTAGACAGGCTGGCAGCGGGAACAGAGGGGGAAAAGGGTTACCAAACCGGTTTCCCTGTGGGCGTGTAGCCCAGTGTTAGCCACACCCCTAGGGTGGGCTGGAAAGCTCTTGAGACCGAGAAAGGGGTTCTGTCATTTTGAGAGTGGGCAGGATAGAGCATTCTGGGACAGCTAACCGCCACATTTCACAGGAAGTTGTCCTCAGGTGGAAGGGACACTGGTAGCCCATTGGCTCATGACCTCCCCATGGGCACTTTCTGGGCATAAAAGGGGCACCCCTTGTACCCAGAACTCAGATCTCAATGGACTGGAGAAGAGGACCGAGGAGGACTGTCCTACTGTGCCAAGGACCAGGCAGAGAGGCCTGCACCAAAGTTGGACTGCACCTGCTGCACCTTGGGCTAGCAACGAAAAGGGCTATGCTTGCTGTGTCCTGCTTGTGGAGAAGTCGACTCTTGAGCCCAGCCAGAAGCAAAAGACTTCAAGGGTCAGTTGGCTGACCTCCTGTTCGCAGCAGAGGGCTACAGAAGCTGAGGTAGCCTAGCTGGTGAGTTGATAGCAGAGTTCTCCAGATCTTTGCTCCTCGCCTCTGTGCAGCCCAAGGGACCAAGACCTGATACTCCAAAGTTGCACCTCAGTCTGATGGATCTGGGAGAGTCGTTGGAGTGCAGCTAGGTCACCCATAAGACAAGTCACTGCCAAAAGAAGGAAACCATTGTACCAGGCGACTGGCAGCATAGTGGCATCAGGACTTCTGACGAGCTCGAGAGGACTTCGAGGGAGGTCAACCCCTCTGGCCATGATCACCTCACCAAGTCCGTGGACCGAGGAGTAGCCAAAGAAAGACCCCTTTCGAATTCACAGCATCCTTGAGCATCTCCAGTATCCTGTATTCCTTGCATTAGGACCACTCCCATAGAAGTCAATGGCAGGGTACCACTGACATTGGAACTGGACTAGAGACTGCTTTCAGTGAGAAGGTAACTGTTCCTGTGAACCTTGCTGGTCCCCATGACTGGCCCCCTTCCGGAGTTGGTGACCTAGAGTAACTAAGCAAACGCACTACAACTTGCCCAAGTTTCTAAGTGTCAATTCGTTGAATTTGCCAATGCTTAATCGCGGTCAAGTAAAAAGTTGTGATTTACTGTACCTCGTAAAATCTATAGCTGCAGAACCCTCCGGTGGAACTTCTTAGTTTTGGTGTCTAAAATTCATTAAAATCTGATCTATTTTATTAATTGGTGTTGGATTTCTTGAGTGTCTCGTTTCTTTCTTGTGCAATTGTTTTGGTGCTGTTGAAATGCTTTACACGTGTTCCTTTGTGTAAGCTGACTGTTTAGAGCCATAGCTACCTGGGGTTGAGCTATGGTTAAACCAACGAAGTCTGACTGGTCCTAAAGGGGTTGTTAGTGAATCACACTGAGGGGTCACACAATCATACCATACAATATACCCCATTTCCTCACACCTTGCCAAAGATCAGTGAAATGTAAGCACTAGTGAAGGCAAATAAAATGTTTTCCATCCTTGACCGGTCTGTAGCATTGTGCTACGTTCAGGGGAGGGAACAACAGTCCATAAAATGGGTACCCGCTTTAAGCAAAAAGGAAAAAGAGGAAATAAACTCTAGAATAGTGGCTGACTCTTCTAAGCATGGGGCACACTGCCCAGCGAAAGAAGACCGGATAATAAAGATCATCAAGGCCCTGCCGGAAATTAATAACTCGGGCCAATAAAGGGACCAGAAGGTAGAACGTTATACCCGGAGTATGCATCACGTGGAAGATGGGACATACAGAGACGGAACATAATCAGACTGGTTTCCAAACTCCCGGGATTGGAAAAATTGTCCACAGATGAGACTAATGGATTAAGATTGGCTGAAAAACCCCATATGCAACTATGTTATACATACTTTTAGTAAAAATCAAAAGGTCTTGGCTAACAGACCTAATAAAGCCATCAGTCTGGCATTGGCTACACCTCGCCTTTGAGAAAGAAGGCAAAAAAGAAGAGAAGAAAGGAAGGAAGGAAAAAAAGAAGGAAGGCATACAAAAAAAGAAGGCAGACAAAAAAGAAAGAAGAGCAAAAAAGGAAGGAAGGAAGGGTAAAAGGAAGGAAGGCAAAAAGGGAAGGAAGTCTAAAAGGAACAAAGAAGAAAAGAAATAAATGATGGCAAAAAAAGATAGACCACAAAATACAATTGTCAGCGTGGGACATTAACCTGATTTGCAATCAATGTGATAGATCCCCCTTGATACTTAATCCCTCAATATCATCTGCATGGCAGTCCCCCAGAATAGCCGCATTAGGCATGAAAATCCACTCTGTGTTAAGAAATGCAAAGGGGCACAGAAGGATGACACAATATTAAGTCTGTGGCAACAAAAGGAGGTGGAAAATGTATACCAACCACAAAGGGAAAAAAGAGAGAAGGGGGATGTAGTATAAAGGGAACCAATCGGCCCTCATGGAAAGTATAGCTTCAAATATGCAAGTGAAAATGACATTAAGTCTGCAGCTACACAAAACGGCTAGCAGTAAAAATATAAGCCAGAATTAGATCACACACTCTGGGAGGATGGTCCCAAACGTCTGAGGACGGAGCATAAAAAATGGAGCCTGAAACGCCTTGTCAATCGAATTGGGAATGGCTCGCTAGATCTCTAAACCAACGCTCCTAATGTGGAAAAGGATGCAGGTCAAGGGCAATGTCAAAGGAGATTAAGATTTGCTTCTGGAATGCAAGAGGAATTTCGGACCATGAGGGCAAAATAAAGGACTTGGTTGATATAGTTGCAAATTATATTATCTGTCTGCAGGAAACCGGATGCTTGGATCCTGAGCCCCTCTCAGACTATATAGAATTTGCTGCTCCTGCCCTCCCTTCTCAGTGCGGAGGACACCCGAGTGGCGGGGTCTCCAATCAAATAAAAGGTGATCTGGTGGTCACTGCTTCTATAATCTGGGCAGTATATGGTGATGCCATCTTAGTAAAAATCAAACTGGACAAAAGTCAGCTTAAAGGAACGATCCACACACTAATTATTGGAAACATCTATTTGCATCCATCTGCAATTTGGAAATGCGAGTCCACAGGGAACTTAGTGGAGCTCTTAGAAGGTCTACGGTTGGAAAACCCAAATGCTCTATTGTTGATTGGAGGAGACTTTAACACAAATTTATTGTGGACTAGTAATCTAGAGGAGTGGAATGATATGGAGAACACATAATGGAGCATCCCACCAGTGATTAGCTAAGCATAGAAAAAGGAGATGTTTGGACAGTATCTGGCTAACTCGCTAGAGGCCTTGGGCCTGTGCTGCCTGAATGGCAGAACAAAGACCTACAGTCCAGTGGCATACACGCACACCTTCCCTTTGAGATTAGCCACCCTAGACTACATATGGACTTCAATAAAGTATTTTCACACAATAAAAGATTTCCTCATAAGCCCGAAAACTTCCAGTGACCATGCAGCTGTCATGTAAGATCAGCACAAACTTAGAAAGGTGCCCCAAGATCAAGTTTATGGGCCAACAAAGTGACATTGTCCCAAAAAAATGGATTGTTTGGAAGTTGGAAGAGTCCCAGACAAATAAATGTAAACGAGACCAGGAACCGAACAAACTGTGAGGAATTTAAGCCTAACAATGATTTAAAGGAGGGTTGGCTCAAGCAAGTCGAATCACTACCAAGCAACTTTGGAGGAAATTTAAAAAAAAAGGAAAACAAAAGATAACTACAGAGTAGAGTATTCAACCCAGTGGGGACAGGAAGCCCGGAGGTTAAGAAAATAATTCAATAAAGCCTTGCATAGCCACATTAACAAAATTCAGATATAAAGAGCTTGAATGAAAAAGTCAAGTTCCTTAGGCAAGCGCATAGGAAACAGAAATGGGCCAATAAACAGACCATCGGAGACGAAATGGGCTAAACTCCATGCTGCACTAAAATCAAAAGACTCAAGGAAATTCTGGTGCTTGTCAAACAAGCTAACACAAAATAAAAACTCCAGAGAATGTAACATCTTCCCCGAAGCAGTAGTTCATACACATAAAGCAACTCTACCAGGCGACCGCAGTGTTAACACCAATAACACAAGTAAGTAGGAGCCCAAACAAGCCCAGTGAAGTTCTAGCAGAAACCAGAGCCAACCGTCTGACAATATCGCAAGCCAACTAAATAAGTTGCTGGTCTTCTGTTCAGTGGATGAGCTCAGCACATCAGAAGGGACAGTGGTAACATCTAAATCAAATGAACTCCCCAGAGACAACGTATGGCCCAATGAAATACAGATGGGCAAGGCCTTAGGGAAGATAAGAGCAGCAGGGGCTCCTGGCCCAAACAGCCTGCCGGCAGCACTATTCAAATCTGACCCTTGTATCTGGACTCTGATCCTCACTTCTCTCTTTTCAGAATGTTACTTAACTTGCACAGTACCAGATAGCTGGAGGGGATCAATTCTGGTGCAAATACATACCATAAAAATATAATCTTATGAGATTGCTCTTTGGCCTGATCCCACTCAGGGGTTACTGGTATGGTTGAAAGAAGTTCAAAAATAACAAACAATGCAGATTGTGAGACCAAGCGGGAGAGTCCCCAATTCATGTGATTTGCATTTGTGAAAGTCTAAAATCCCTGAGGCTGCTATGGTTCCGACCAGTGTCCAGGTTTTAAATGTGATCTTTTATGGCAGCGGTTCTCTGCTGCCTAAAGGGAGAATCACGCCAGCTATCATGGCTGTTTTTTAAATTTATGAAAGAAGCAGTTGCCACATTACAAGAAGCAAGCGAAAGGCTCAGCTGTGTATGTTTTTAGCTCTTCCTTATGTGCAATCATCTAACCGTCAATGGACTTGGCATTATACTCTGAGGAAAAACTCTGTCGGAATTAAAGAGCGAGCCTGAGTGACAACAGTAGATGGGAACCCATTGTGACATGGGAGTGTGAAGGCGCTGTAGGTCTTTCTGATCACTCACGTGAAAGCAGAAGAGAGATTTTTTAGGGGCGCAAATGGATTAAAGCATCACGCATAGACTGTTTGTATGGAGCATTTTTTGCACAGGGAACTTTGGACCTTTTTGGAAAGTAGAGGGACAGAGTGCAATATTGGTTCGGCACGAAGATGACTCCAAAATCAGATGAAACTATGCAGATCGTGTCATGCCCAGATGCATAGTCTCCTCGTCTGAAACACCTTATGCATGGAGTACTTTTGGTCTTTCTGGCCATTAGCCGAACTGTGCCCCATATGGGCCTGGTACGACGATGGGCCAAAATGGAACAAAGGCAATGATACGAAGGGCTCAAAGTGGATGAGGTCATTTGTATAGACATTACATAGACCATAAATTGTCTTTTAATAATGATCTTTAATTTGAGAAATGCTGAATGTATGATGGGGAATGGGGAAGCAAACAAATCAGTATGGGGTGATCAAGCAAGTAACAAAACTTCAAGGTTTGGCGAAGGTGTGAATGATTTTACGTGTTGGAATGTCATGATTTTTAATCACACTTATGTGTTGTGATGTAATGATTTTAATTAATTGAACATCAATAAATATCTATTCTGATAAGCACAGAGGCATGTGGACAGTAGTGAGTACACATCGTTTGTAACCCCTGAAGGGTATTACCAATTTAAGAGGATGCCCCTCAGGTTGGTGTCCACAGCTGTGTTCTTTTAAAGGTTTTTCAGATTGCTTGAGAAAATTAAAGGCACTCTCTTTTTCCAAGAAGATATACTAATATTGGGGAGAGAAGAAACTAAACATCATCGTAGACTAGAGAAGGTTTTGGAGTTCTTGTATGTATAACAATGGGCTAACTATTGAATACGCAAAGTGTAAATTTTTACAAGAATTTATGAGATTACGAGATTAGCTAAAACCAGAATTATTAGAGGACATCAGTTGTGCCCCTTCTCCACGGAATTGAGACGATGTTAGGTCTCTTTGGGCATGGCAGAGTTATATGCCAAATTTGTGAACAAATTAATGGACAACCCTAGTCAAATGAGACAGCTAATGACACCTAAGACTAAGTTTAAGTGGACTAGTGAGTGCCTTTGACACCGTCTCACCCACGTGCCTGGTACAGCATCTCCATCAGGCAGTTGTTAGGGGGAAAACCCTTAACCCCCTCCATCCCTTTCTCTTCAGCAGGGTGCAAGTGGTCAGTTGCGGTGGCTCTAAAGCTAAAGCTTTTAGCCTTCCTTTTGGGGTCCTCGCTAAGCCCCACTCTTTTTAATTTATATGTCACAACGCTAGCCAATCGTATACGTTCATGCGGCCTTCAAGCACTTTTTTATGCGGACGACACGTAGATTATAGTATCTGTGTCTGTCTACCTGCCCCTAGTGGCCAAAAGATTTAATCACTGCATGAGCAGAATAAACATTTGGATGAAGGAAAATGTTCTTAAACTGAACATAGAGAAAACTGAGGTGCTAGTGTTCGGGGGCAAGAATACATCTGGTCTGGCAGCTGGTGGCCAGAGGAATGCAGCCCATTACCCACTCCAGCTAAATCGGCTAAAAATCTTGGGAGTGGCGTTTGATACCCTGTTAAATTTTGAGTTGCAGGTCAATCGGATCACTAGTACCTGTTTCTGTATCATTTAGACTCTCAAGAAGATCTTTCCGTTTATTCCTGTTGAACTGCACCATATGGTGGTCACTGCTTTAGTTTCGTATAGACTTGACTACTGTAATGCCCTTTATTTGAATATCAAGACCTCATCATTGAACAAGCTGCAAGTCATTCAATATGTGGCTGCACGCCTTATTCTTGCTATCCCTAAGCGTGCATCGGTTAGAGACGGTATTATGACGCTGCATTGGCTCCCTGTTAGGAAGCACATCTTCTATAAGGCTATCTGCTTAGTCTTTCAAGCCCTCCATTATAAAAGTGTCTAATCCTCTCTCAGCCCTGTTTAAGTGGTATATCTCTAGCAGATTACTCAGATTCTGGTCTGGTAGGAAAGTCAGTATCCCTAGATTTCGAAAAGCCAGATGGTGCGACCGGTCCTTCTCTGGTGCTGCAGCCAGGCTCTGGAGTACCCTGCCTACTCATATTACCAATTTGGATTCTTTTACTCTGTTCAAAAATCCATGAAGACTCTGCTTTTTTCATCATAATTCTTTAGGTCCGCTGTGGTTGTGTCCTGTTTCTGGTATAGTGCTTAGATACACTTGGGTTTAACGTGCTTTATACATTTTATTTTCATTTAAATTCATTTCAGAATTGTTTTGAAGGAATCAAGGTAACTATTTGTAAGGCGCCTTGCGTACAGAAGTTGGAGCCCAGAACTTGCAGTATTGTGACTATGGATGTGAGCGAGAAGGGGTTGGTGGCTACTTTATTGCAGAGGGATGAGCCTGGTAAAGAGTAAATTGTGGCATTTGCCACTTGTGCTTGGTATGAAGAGAAACGTGCAATAATTGAGCAGGAGGCTCTTGTGTGGGGGCGGAATATTTTAGAACATTAATTTGGGGGAAGGAGTTTGTCATTTGTTGCTACCATAAAACCCTAACAATTTTTTTTAGCACGGGTTTGATTGGAGTAGCACTTCGGCTCAGTTAGCATGATTATTCATTTGTTTGCAGGATCATACATATAAAGTGGAATTTTTACTGGTGAATAGGAATATGATTGTGAACTTCTTGTTGTGCATGCCCTCAGACCTTAAGGAGATCGAGGGTGATACCTGGAAGGAAGAGTGCACTGTTTTGTGTGTGATGGGTTGTGTATGCATTCAGTAAGGAAGAATGGCAGCAAGAATACAACAAGGATGAAACATTGTAATGCGTCATACATCGTTTGCATGGGAGACGGCCATGGAAGGAGTCTTTGTCGGATGCGAGATCTTTGTTGGACGTTCTAGATGAATTGTCATGGAATGATTGGGCACTAGTGAGGGACAACAGGGTGGTTCTTTCCAAGTCGCTGAGAGGGAACATTATTTCCATTTGGCTTGATGGCATTGTTAAGGCCAAAATGTGGTGAAAAAGCATATTGGTGACCAGGTGTATAAGTTGATGTGGAGAGGGTTGTACCGGGTTGTACCAGTGGTTTGGGTGCAGAAAAGTCTTTAAAGCCTGAGACCATCCTTATTTGAATATGAGTGCCTCTCAGCCCCTTGGGAAACTGTGGCTGAAAGCATTATGGGTCCTGTTGTTTTGCAGGTTAAATACACGTTTGTGCTGATGGATGTTTTCTCGTTGGTCGTATGTGAAAGTGGTCAAAAGGGCCAACAGACAGAATGGGTTCAGGTATTTTTGCTAAGTGACATCAGGGTTCAGTTTACTTCTGAGAAGTCCCGAAAGTACATACATGAGAGAGCACAAGCATACTGAACAGAACCACCTTCTTATATAATCTCAATGGAAACTGAATGGTGGAAAGCTTTAACAGAGTGTTGAAGGGGGACAGTCAATTGTCAGTGAGGTATTGTGGGGATTGGGAAGAACAAATGCTTAAAACAGTTTAGTCTTATAAAACCACGACTGCTGAGGCCATGGTATGATCCCATTTGAGGTCCTAAGGGGTAGGAAGGAGAGTTCAAAGTGTAACCCAGGGTGGCTGGTTGGTTCCGCTGTGGTAAATCGGTCCTTGGAGGACGTGAGGAGAAAGTTGAATATCACACATGGTAAATATAAGAAGCATTAAGATAAGAAAAATGGAACAGTTTCCACACTGTCAGGGTGCACCAATGGGTTCATATCAGGTAGCCTGGTAAGGTTCTGAAGGCAGAAAGCATGTATTATGAGCCTTATATGGAGGTCCATGTGATGAAGATGAAAGAGTTTAATTAAAATGCAAAAAATAAAGTCATATGTGCAATATTAATGTTCAATTTATATTGAACCAACACATTTGAAATGTGCAAAATGCAGTACATAGTTATACTTATTAGTACAAGGCCTCAAAATGCCTAAAGCAGCTTTGCTTTACAAGTAGTTTAACCAATGTGCTAAGAAGTGCATAAAATGTTTACAAAGTTGACTTTAACCTGACAATGCCTTTAATGAAAACTTCACTTGACTTTGTTAAATGTTTTTGATTAATAATGTTTTTGAAATATTTGCTAAAGCTCACAAGAAAGTAATGCATGAATAGAAATGTTGACCTTTTTAAACATATTTTCCTCATTTTATACAATGTGGTGCTGAATTATTTCCGTTGCTGCTGATGTTTCTATTTTATATAGTTCGTTGTTAAGCTAACATACAAATTGCTTTAGTAGGTTAGAAATGTAGTCGTGCTCATGAGAAAGGAGGTCTAGAAATCGAAAGGCCTCATATGTAGACAATTTTTTTTTTTTTTTTTACTAAATTTTTTATTAATTTTCCACAACAACCAGGTACCGGTACATGTCACATAATATAACATAGAATATTTCCTGTCCAGAGCACACCATTCCATTTTATAGCCCCATATGAAAGAAGCAAGGATCATTACAAATCGCTGAGGGTATACAGAGCCCAGTGAAGCATTAAATACATCACTATCCACAGGAGTACAGATCATGGTACAGAAGAGGACTGAGGTCGGGAGGTCGCCTCAGTGTTAATCCTGAGGAGGAGAAGCCTCCATTTCTGCCATCAGCTGGTCCATCCGTTCACGCTGTGCTTTCTGCAGCTCCACTGTCGGGGAGCTACAGATATCCCCTCTGTACTTATTCCATTTTCCCCATTTATGATCCCATTTCTTGGGGCATCCGCGTCCTTTAAACACTGACTTTTCGGCAATCATCGCGGTGTCCATATCCCTCGCCCAGTCACCCTGGAGCGGGACCGCCTCCACCCCCATTTTTGTGCAATGTTGCGCTCGCGATGGCGAATCCCATCGAAGCCCAAACCTGCTCAGCCTGAGAAAGATCAGTCGCCCCCAAATATTGAGGAGGCAGAGATGTGGAGATAACTGCAGGGACTTGTCACATGCCCTCTCAAGTTGACGGGCAATCCTTACCCAATAATCCTGGATGTGTGGGCATTCCCATAATATGTGAATGAAGGTACCCACTTGATCGCAGTGCCGTAGACAAAGCGGATCAGGGCGTCTACCTATTTTAAACAGGAGTTTAGCATCAAAGTAGACCCGGTGAAGGATCTTGAGTTGCAGGAGTCGCATGCGCATTGGGATGGCCACCTCACGAGGGGAGGCAAGTGCGTCTCGCCAAGCATCCTCCTCTATCATACCCAAGTCTTTCTCCCAGCCCATCCTCAACTTTTGCATCGGATCTGTACGGTTATAGACCAGCTTCTTGTAGGTGAGTGAGATGGCCTTGTGATCCATGGGATCCAATAACAACCGGTCCTCCAGAGGGGAGGAGTCAGGGAGTGGGACGTCTCTCGGCAGAGCAGATGATATAGCATGACTAATCTGTAAATATCTAAAGGTCTCGGTTTGAGCCAGCTGGTATTGTGCCTGAAGCTCTGCAAACGTGGCCAGTCTCCCTTTCACCCACATATCCCCAACCTTAGATATCCCAATAGTGTCCCATTTGTTGAACCCTGGGCATTTACTGAGTTGGCCCAAGATGTCAGGTTCCCACAGTGGTGTCGCCTTTGTCAGCCGCTTATGCCAGCCCAGCCTTCTAGTAACGGAGTGCCAAGTCCCGACTGTGCGAGCCGTGGGGCCGGTTAAATTAAGTTTGCGGGGATTAGTGTAAAGTGCTCTGTTGTAACCGCCCCTTCCCATGAGCCACTGATCTGTTCTAAAATTGGGGTCATCGTGGGGGCCAAACACCCATCTATTGATAGCCGTCAGCTGGGACGCCTGATAATAAAGTCTCAAATCTGGCAACCCAATGCCCCCGTCATACCATCCCATGGTAAGTTTATTCATGGCTATCCGCGGTGTACGGTCTTCCCACAATAAACCCCGTAGTGCACCATCAATCTGGGAAAAATAAGAATCTGGAACCGGGTTGGGGGTATTCTGTAATACATACAGAAAACGTGGAAGTGCGAGCATCTTGAACAGGGACGCTCGCCCCAGGAGAGTGAGAGGGAGAGATCGCCAATGCAGGACATCAGATTTGAAACGTTGAAGAGGTCCGAGTAGGTTTCGTTCAAAGAAGAGATCAGCGTCTGCGGTGACAAAAATGCCTAAGTAACGAAAACCGCGGGAAGCCACCGATATCTCGTAGCCCCGGGGACTAGCTGGGGAGCACCCCGTAGCGCATACATCTGGGACTTGGACCAGTTTATACGGTATCCAGAGTGGGCACCAAAGATATGGAAGATGTGAAGTGTCCGTCGCAGGGATCGCGCTGGGAAGCCAAATATAAGAGGATGTCATCCGCGTAAAGCGAGTTGCGGTCCTCATGGTGCGCCGTCCAATGAAGCCCCCGTACCCCCGGATCCCCCCGGACCCATACCGCCAGAGGTTCCAAAACCAGGGCAAAGAGCAACGGAGACAAGGGACAACCTTGTCTCGTGCCCCGGCGGAGTGTGAAAGTGGCAGAGCGATGGTTGTTAACGACGACATGTGCGGTGGGCTGTGTATATAATAACCTGATCCAACGTATCAGTTTCGCTCCAAACCCCATGCGTGCCAAAACTGCAAAGAGAAAGTCCCATTCTATGGTATCAAATGCAATAGAGGCGTCCAGTGAGAGAAGGATCGCGTCTTCCTCGATGGTTTTAATCCTACCGAGGACCCCGTGCACCCTTCGCAAATTCCGGGTCGTGTTCCTCCCTGGCATAAATCCTGACTGGTCCGGGTGGACCAGGTCAGTGATATAGGGGAGGAGTCGATTGGCCAGGAGTTTGGCCAGGATCTTGGCCTCGACCGTCAAGAGAGAGATGGGGCGGTATGATTTACACTCTTCAACCGGCTTATCCGGTTTATGGATGACTACAATAGCCGCCGTACGTATCTCTGCTGGAAGTTGACCTATCTCAAAGCACTCAGTATATAAGTTCAACAGATGAGGAGCCAGCAATGTCGACATGGGTTTAAAAAGCTCGATGGGAAGCCCGTTGGGGCCCATCGCCCTGCCAGAACGGACATCGTGTATAGCTGTTTGAATCTCCGTCTCCGTGATATCCGCCTCAAGGGCCTCTCGGTTCTCAGGGGAAATGGTCGTCACAGCAATAGTGGCTAGGAGATCAGCCGACATCGGGGCCTGTGATGCTTGGGAGCTAGTATAAACCTCCTCATAATGAATCGCGAAAGTGTCAGCTATCAGTTGAGGATCGGTGAGAAGCGTACCCTCTGAGTTGGCTATCGCGTGTACCCATCTAGCCGCCTGCTCCCTGCGCTCCAGCCACGCCAGAAGCTTGCCTGTGCGTTCACCCTGCTCATAGATCCTATGGCGGGAGGACAGAGCACGCACCGTGGCGTCCTCCAAGAGAAGCTGGCCATAATCTTGTCTCTTGATTGTAAGGCTATGTTGAGTTGTGGGGTTGGGGTCCCGCGCAACCTCCTCCTCCAGATCTGATATGTCCGTCTCTAGCTCGATTAGCCTCTTCGAACGCTCGGCCCTGTGGCCCACCATAAGTGACAGTGCCCTGCCCTTAATAACTGCCCAGAGAGCACCCCACAGTGTCACTGCCGAGTCAACAGAACACACGTTTTCAGCAAAATAATACTCTGTTTCCTTACGGAGAGCCTCTTTGATATCTGGAATTTTTAACGCCCATGGTGGTATGGTGATGGAGCCCGGGCATCCCGTTCGCGGAATGCCCAAGGATGCCAAGACGGGGAGTGGTCGGAGATCCCACGGGCCAGGCAGCCGGACCCAGTAAACAGATGGATGTCCTGGGCATGCGTGAATATGTAATCAATCCTAGATTGACTACCATGGGCCCCTGATTGAAATGTGAAGCGTGTGTGCAGAGGGTTGAACCATCTCCAAATATCCACTACCCCCAGAGCTTTAGCGAATGCAGACAAAGATGAGCCTCTCGGCTGGTCCTCCCGGGGCGGGAGACGGTCCAGGGACCCATTCATTGTGAGGTTAAAATCCCCCCCAGCACCAACACCCCCAGCGGCAATTCCAATAGCAGGGCACCCACGTCACGTAGTGTCAGACGCTGTAGTCCAGGGGGGGCATACACAGAAACCACATTAATGACCCGTCCCTCCCAGGAGCCCGAGGCCACAGCATATCTACCCTGCGCATCGGTCCAGGTGTTGCGGATGATGTAGGGACAACCCTTTCGGAGGAGAATCCCCACCCCCGAGAGCCTGAGGTGAACCCGGCGTGAACAATCATACTATAGCCTTTCCTATTCAAGGCCCCACAGGAGTTCCCAACCAGATGCGTCTCCTGCAGCAACACCAGGTCAAGCTCATTCCGTTTGACATACTGCATATGTAGACAATTTTAATTCTGTTTCCCACTTCACAATAACTTTTTGTAGTCTATTGTGCCACTACTGGGAAAGGAAGATGAGAGTCTGTGCTCAGAAGGATCCTGGAAGCCGATTGGACAAGAGGAGAAGATGAAACATGAACTGCAACATTTCTTTTCGACTGTTTATATTAGCGCATGTTCCTAGAGTAGGTTAACATGCTTTTACCCCCAATACCTTTTAATGAAATGAAATGAAATGAATGAAATGAAATTTGTACTTGTAAAGCGCACTGTTACCCTAGGGTGTCCTGGCGCTGTACGCATACCGCTGTGGAACCCTTCCTGTCTTTTCCCTGTGAAATGTCCACTCCTGGGCACCCCCAAGGTGAAGCCAGGCATCCCAGCGCTGGTGGGGCCGTTGTGGAGATTAAGCAAGCTATTGCCCAGAGTTGCAGAGTGGGACCCATGATTAGAATAGGCACCGAGGCGAGAATTATCAGGTCCGAGGAAATTGAGCCCAAGACCCGCCGAGCCGGGAATTGAACCCTGGTCCCGGGCCAGATCTCTGCATCAGGGTCTGCCGCTCTAACCATTGAGCCACTTCTCCAGACTCTTTCCCTTTTATGCCACTGAAGCCAGATGATGAAGGCTTAATGCTGTTTTGCCATCCCTTTTTAATTTATTGCTCATTGCGATTTCCTACTGCATGGTAATTTTTGCCTTATTTGCATGAGACTCAACTGAGTTTCGTGAACCTCTCTTTATAGGAAGTTCTGCTGATATTGGTTGAAGTTTGAGCTTCATGCTCTATCTCACTCTACCCTCTTGCACTCTTAATGGGTTGCAACTAGCACCATTTCCACCCCATTCTTAGAATAGGGATTCTTTCCTTTATGGAACTCGCGTGATACATTGCGGTTATGATTTTGATCTAACCATACCTTTTTATCAAATCTATTATTTTACTGAGATATTAAACTAACTAACTAAATAAAGAGATTTTACTAAAAACTCTTAAAAACGAATTCAAACTCATTATTGACTGAACTGAGAAATAGAATTGTGATCATGATTTTTATGATACCTAGCTTCTGATCTTCTCATAAACGGAGGCTAAGGTTTGTCGAAGCGAAGAATGCCCACCACCCTGAGCAGGGATCAACCCTGTTCCGAGTAAGATAGAGATGTTAAACCGTTTTATTTAAATTGATTCCCGCTCCAGCAAAGAATTCTGTGAGGATCAGTTTTGGAAGATGTGGACATCATTCTGCAGTTAGTCTAATACTAGGCACCCTCAGCAGCCATTACTGGAAGCTCGCTGTTTTATGTTGGATGATGGAATAAGTAATGCGGTATAAAAATTGTTGAATGTGGCCCCATCAGATGTGTTATCTGATGGTGGGGATGGTGATAGTGCATGTCAGGGAAGAGGAGGCACTGTTTGGCACCTTTGGGTTTGGCAATCCCACAGGGCAGTTTAGAGGAGCATTCAGCAGCCATGTAGGTAATGTATCAGAAAGAAAATCTTCTGATTTAGGAAGAAGAGGGTTGTGTGGAAGCTACTGGTGATGATTTGAATAGGGGTTCATATCAAAGGTGCTCCCAAATGTAATGTTGGACCTCCAAAGAATTTAGAGGATTACATTTGTGGATAAAGATACATCTTTTTAATTTTGCTGGGGTTTTGTTGTTTTCCCTCTCCCACGGTTTTTGTTGTTAACTCGTGTTAGTTCCTAACTTACCCTTTGTGGGTCAAAGATGGGGGTATCGTATGGCTTACTCGTAATATGGTTGAGGCAAATATAGTGGAATGTGGTTATGTAAGCCACTTCTTTATTCTGTAATGTTAGGTATGATGTAAATTGTAACGATGAGGCTGCTATCTACCACGTAGGGTAATAAATATGCCCCCAGTTTTAAAAGTATCTGAGCATTTACAACACCTGATGGATATTTGGCACACCCGTAATCCAGACACCCGCGTGTATTCTTTTTACTCTCATGTACACGACTTACATGTATGGCTAGACCGGATCATAAGCTCTCCCTCACTGCTGCCACTTATTAAGAATGTCGACTGCCTTGGCTGCACACATTCTGACCACAATCCCGAAATGTTACAGCTGAGCTGGGAGGCTGGCCCGCATGCAGTCCCCACTTGGCGTCTCCAGCCGGCGGCGCTAGAAGTCCCTGCATTTTGAGCCTCACTAGGAGCTGCTGCAACACAATATTTCGAGAACAACACTGGCTCCACACACAGCATATCTTCCGAATGGGAAGCATTTAAAGTGGTCATCAGGGAGCACAGCATGGGACTAGTCTGGAACATGCGCAAACAGCTAACCCGGGAGATAGGAAAAATAGAACAGGAAATGTTACCCTGCGAAACCCAAATGGCATTGGGCACAGGAGACTCGCAGCAGCTGCGCAAGAAGCAAAGCGAGCATATTGGCTTGTTAGAGCGCCTGCGATGCCTAAACTACAAAGCACATTCGGCACGCACACATGCGCTTTCAGACAGTCCTGGTAGGCTGTTGGCTTGGCTGTTGCGTCAGGAGCAACCTCAACACCCCATACGCCCTGCAGGCGGCCCCACAGTGTACACTCAGCACGAAATACATGAAGAGATGACTAAACACTATGCAGCCCTCTACAAAGCCACCACCCCACTAGACCGGGAAAGAGCAAGAGCGTTTCTATCCACGATACACTTACTCACTATAACGCCAGAGCAGAGCGAGGCAATATGCGCCCCAATTGAGCAAGAGGAGATTAAAGGGGTTATAGCAGCATTAGCAACAGGGAAAACCCCTGGCCTGGACGGACTCCCGTCTGAGTTCTACAAAGCGTACGCGGCAACGCAGGCACCGAACCTCCAGGCAATCTATACCACTGCAATAGATGACGCTGCCCTCCCACAAACACTGAACGAAGCGCGAAGGTCTCTCTCCCTAAATCAGACCAAGACCCTACAGAACTGAGCTCATATAGGCCTCTGGCTCTATTAATCCCGGACTATAAAATTCTGGCAAAGCTACTTGCAGACCGGCTGGCGCCACTTCTCCAATCACTAGTACATGAGGACCAGAATGGGTTTGTCCCAGCACGAAGAACCTCTTTAAACCTCCGACACTTTTTCAGGGTCGCTAAATATGCACCAGACCGATGGCCTCACGAAGGCTGCCTGAATTTAGACCTAGAGAAGGCATTCGACACCCTAGAGTGGGACTTCCTTTTTGCAGTGCTGCCATTGTACGGACTCAGAGACACATTCATTACGATGATTCGGCTCCTATACAGAGATCAAGTAGTGAGGGTGCAGACTTGTCTGTATATCTCCGCTCCAAGTACGGAGGGGCACCAGGCAGGGGTGCCCGTTATCCCCGCTGCTGTTTTCGCTTGCTGTGGAGCCACTAGCGGCGATGTTTCGGGTGAAGGGCACAGGCTGGGCGATCCCTCTAGGAGACTGCACACACATTATCTCATTACATGCAGATGACCTCCTCCTATACCTGAAAGATGTGCACTCCATCCCGGGAGAGGAGGAACGCGTCCTGAGGGAATTTGCTGCCCTTTCTGGACTAGTAATTAACACATCCAAGTCCTCTCTTTATCCGTTTGATGGTACATCTCCCAATCCTCATTACATACTCAACAACACGAACATCGAATGCCAAACACATACTTTCCGATACTTGAGGATCCGAGTATACCACCGCCAAGAGGACTTGCTTGAAGGTAATTGAGGCAGGGCAATGGCCTCAATTCGCTCGCAAGTTACATTCTGGGGGGCACTCCCCCTAGCAACTATGGGCCGCCTGGCTTTAGTCAAAATGATAGTTCTGCCACAACTATTATACTACTTCGCCAATCTTCATATATCTCCTGCCAGCCTTTTTCAGAACCCTGGAAGGGGTGGTGAGAGAGCTCATCTGAGGGACCTCCCGTAACAGAGTCGTCCTCCGGAAGCTCTACCTGCTGACAAACCAAGGCGGGTTCGCACTGCCTAACCTAGAACAATACTACCTAGCAGCCCAACTACAGTGGGTGGCCAGGTTGCTCTCGGAGCAGTATCTGACAGACACGGCGACAGGTCTCCCGGCTTTGACCCACCAAACTGTTTTTTCCCTATTTCACCCATGCAATAAACAAAAAGCCCTACCACAGCTATTACTCAGTGTGGCACACAGATGCTACCGCAGAAGCCTGCTCTTAACACGAAGCGTTAAGCCACACGCTCCCGCACTCCCGCTAATAGGCACGCCCAGGGGCCACAACCCCATTACAACCAGCAAGTTACGACACCTGTCCGAGAGTAGAATACAGGATGTGTGGGATCTGTATCATGAGGGGAACCTGATGTCCTTTGCCTCACTGGCGGAAAATTCTGGGATAGAACCTGGGCAATTCCTCATACACCAAACAGTCATAGCCTCACTACATAAACACTGGGGAGACATGTCAAGAGAGCCCCCAACGCATTTAACCATCCAATATCTACACGTCATGGGACAGGGAAGACACCTGGGAAGTGGTTCACTGCCTCCCTTAGGCATCACACAGCGACACTGTTGCTTTCTTTGCAGGCGAGATGGGAGGGAGACCTGCAGCACCCCCTCATGGATGCTGAGTGGAGCAGGGTACTGGAAGGGCCAAGTAATGTCCCACGGAACATAATATTTCGCCAAATACAATATTTCATCACCCAGAGATCATACCTTACTCCAGCGAAAATGTATAAATTCTATGGTGGCGTGGACGCGGCCTGTCCACGCTGTCATGCCACCGGTGCAGACCTACTGCACATGGTGTGGAGCTGTCCGCGATTAGTAGAGTAATGGGAATCAGTGGTGCCCACGCTGAGCCGCTACACAGACCAAATAATACCCCTGAATTGGGAGACCTGTATTCTACATCTTTACACAAACATCGAAAGCCTGAGAGTCACCTCTCGGTTCATTGCGCTAGGGCTGATTGTCGCAAAGAGACTGATCACTAAAAGATGGCACTCACCAGAACCCCCGGCTGCGCGTGCTTGGGTGCACTCCTTGCAGGTGTGGGCCAAGGCAGAAAGCGTGGCGCTGCACAGGGAAGAAACATTAGGCCTACGCAAAACCCCAATCGCAGAGTACTGGGATGCAATTCTGCAAGAACTTCTGGGAAGAGATGGGGCCCTGGAGCTTGAAGCAGAACCAGCAGCAGACGGGCATTAACATGGACCTCACACAAACTCTGAAATGATCTCTCACTTACATGACACCCAAAATCCGCGCCCATATAGGAAACCACTAAATATACAATGAGTAGAACCTGCATGCCGCACAAAGACTGCACACCAACGCCAGCAAACATTGCAATCTAGGGATCATCGCTTTAGCTACTTAGAAGTGCCTCGCCAACCTGGACCCCATCCCAGTTAATTTGAGCTGCCCCTGGTTTTTTGTACACCACTCCCAACATTGATACTTTTGCAAAGCAATGCATGCACAACCCACCAGTAGGTGAACTCCCCTTTGGTGACCAGTAGCGCGTTATGACTCACACTTCATCAGTTGTAGACCCGCGATCCACTTCGCCACGTGCGATTGCTGAGACACTAAGATTGGAACTCAATATTCTGTATTATATACCTGTAACAACTCTCATTGAGGGTGTAATGCACTGTACCATGTAAGCTGTAATTGCTTGTTTAATTTTGAGATGATAAATACAGATTAAAACAAAAAAATCAGAGCATTTACAACACCCTAAACCAAAGGGTAGAAGAAAGCTGGATATACAAGTGCTGATAACAGGTTTGAGGGGAAATAGACACACTGGCACTAAAGTAAAAGGAATGATAGGGATGACATCTCTTTCTATTAAGAAGTAATATCGTTGCACATTGTTTATGTTAATTAGCCCTCCCAATTATGGGAGTGCTCCATGCTTTTTAAGTTTAAGAGATTGAAACTTGAGTATTCGACGTTGGTCAGTTCTATACAAAACTGCGTTTCGTGTTCTCACGTCCCTCCAATAATGTACATCTCATGTGCCCCATTCGCATTTACACAGTGCATCATGCGCCCTACTCATGCTTCCTCGAGAGTGTGAGGGGAACCAACGACGTTCGGGTGTACGAGTGCTGTGCCCACGAGTGCTCACCCGACGTGTCTCTGGAACTCTGTTGGTTTATCTCCCGTCTTTTTCCAGGGCCCTATGCCTCTGCTAGTCCAAGACTGCTTCCCATGCATGCACTGCCTGCTGCTTGTGTGGAGCGTCCAGTTGTCATGGTAACGCACCACCTCTACCGGGATCCGCACTGGCATTCCCGCCTAAAGGTCAGTGAAAAGTGCCCTGGTTTCTTTTTGCCTCCATCCTCTCCCGAGGATCCCCACTCAACTCTTACCTGGGTCAACAAAACCAGTATAAAGCGAATACGCACCGAAAAAGACAGCTAACCAAGGGCGCAGGGAACAACGTCCAAAATAGTGCTGCTAGGTCCCAAATAAAACAAAACAAGACCGATTTCCCTTGAAAAGAAACCCACAACAAGCACGAATTCTACCAAAGGAAGCCCAAACGAAAAACTACCGAGCATTACAATTATAACTTGGTTGTGTAATAAGGAGGCAACCACAAAACATAAAATACACGTGAGACCAGGTACATTGGCGCACAAAGCAGGTTCTTCTTTACATTAAGTGGTTTTTGCATTGCTTTCTTAATTTCAAATCTATTTTAGTTTTCTTTTATTTATTTTAATTTTATAATCTATTTTACTTCTAATTGATTTAATTCATGCATTTTCTTTTGAAATGAAAGACGGTCGGTTTCTTTAAAAGGAACGCTTCTCGTGAAAGGAACCACCCCCTTAGCAGCTTCTTGCAGCGTCCTTCTTTTGCTTTGGTGACTGCCTTCCTGTACGCTCTGCCAGTGACCGGCCATGTTCTTTCCAAGTCTAGTTATTTTCATGGATTGGCTGCGCAGCTCTCTCTAGCTGCTATCACTTTCAACGACAGCTGGGAGAGGGGCTTTTAAGAAAACACCTAAAGAAGTGGTTTAGGGTTAAACAACCAGCGAAAACTGCAGCAAGAACACGGTCAATATTGCAGTAGGCAAAAGAACACAAGTTTCGCTGTATTAGACGTAACGTAACTCAACAACTGTATCACGTGCTAAAGCGCGAGAGGTGGTGGTGGTGCCCGTCGTGTGTATCCAGCCCTTAGTCTTTCTTACTTACAAAGTAGAGTTCGCGCAGTTTCACTGCACAGTGTAGAGTTGGGCTGGGCAACTTGCGGAGGCCGAGGAAAATGCAGCGCTTGCATACTTCGACGCAGACTATTGTATGAGTATTACAGGAGTGCAGGAACGTTTTATGCATGGGCAGTGGGCCGTGGGCCCTGCCCCTGCTAGACAGTGGCGAACGATAATTGAGGGGGCCCCCCTGCAAGGTACGTGGAGGGGCCCCCTCCGAACTCTATCAGGAGCTCTCTGGCCCAAGTGCTGTGCCTAGGGGCCCCCCTGGAGCTTGCCCCCCCCCCCCCGCACTGCGGGGGCCTGTATTACGCCCCTGCTGCTAGAGTGATATTTTCAGTTTCTTTCCGTTGGTGGCCTCCCGTTTTTCTTGATTTCTCTATCAGAAGAACCTCTTTCTTCCTCCCTCTAACTCTGACTTTCTCTCTACCCAATGTCATTTTAAGGATTTTTGAGGCCCAAAGAAGGCAGGTTTCAATTGTTTTCATGTGAAAGTTTAAGTACATAATATATGGGATAAAGTGCCGCCCTGTTGTGCGTTATACGGATATTGCAAGTCACTGAGGAGTTCCATGACCATTGATCCAGCGCGACTAATATAATTTCTTCTCCTTTGGACATGACATCCAGGTTGAAACATTCCTTCTAACAACTATACCAATATGACGGTGGGGCCCATAACACCGCATAAACATTCACTCACTCAAATATTCCCTGGATCCCATCCACCTTCACCTAGGAGAAAAAGTTATGACTGCTGGAAGAAAACGGGATACCTTTTTAAAGTCGACAAGATAGTTTCTCAAACATCATACATAATTGGTTTTAATCCTGTCGATTTTCTAAGACATCAAGGTATTCCGCTCTTTGGTCGATGGACCAACTAGTAAGAATAAGTTGATGGTGATTAAGACCAGCTCAATCACATTTAAACCTATTAAAATATTGCATTTATTATTGAGCTAAAGAACCACAGACTCGTAGTTTTAATTATAATAAAGTTTATCTACTTGTTTAAATGCATGAATAAATTTCAATTTTATTAATCAGTTTAATACTTTTAATATCATTACAAGAAATAAACTTTAAAAGAATTTATGCATACCCTTTTTAGATGAAAAATAAAGTTCGTCACAGCAGATAAATTGCAGATCACAGCATAGAACTCCCAAAACTAACTGTCCCGCTAAACAGGCTTCCTCGACGGACCACCTATACAGGTTTCCCGCCACGGTCTCGTTCCTTCCCAGTCAGATTAAAAGCAAAAAGATTAATTATTTAAAATAATGGCCTATGGAAAATAGCAGCAGCTCTCCAGCGTCAGCGTTCAGTGCTCAAAATTATGTATGAATAGCGCTCCTCCTACTTAAGAGTAGGTCCTCTTATACCCTATTACTAGCTTACTAAACAGAAATGTTTCAATCTTTGGGGGCGAGATTCACGCTAATTGGTCCATTGGAGGGGTGGCAAGCATCTCCTCATTGCCCTCCTTGCTTGAACCGGTTCCGAAAATGTTTATAATTTTGTCCTTTCACACGGTTTTCGGACGTTCACAACCCGATTGACAGTTCATCACAAGTATCTTCTTTTGTAACTTTATTTTAAACAGTTAATTGTTAATTCACAGCTGCATCTTTGGTTCTCATACATTCTCGCTGAGTCCTTCTTGGCACTCAATTGGTGACAGGTCATGCCGACCTTGATCCCTTTCATTCTGGGCTCTTCTTGCAGTCACGTGATATGTTTCTGCAGCTTTCTTCCGCTTTGGAAGCCATTTTGCATTTGCGCATTAAGCCCATTTGCCTCGGCAGCCATCTTTACAGCACGGCCGAATAGGCCCGAACGAACTATCATGAAAACAAACACAATAACAGTTAAGAATAGAGAAAATAAACCTTTTCGTTTCCCACCCGTCATTCTACGTACCCCATTTAGGTGTTACCTAGCAAAAGCGACATGTAAAGCTATGTTTACTCACCATCCGCATTCTTTTGCCACAATACAATTTACCACATAGCACAAATCATGCAATATCATTCTAATTAGTACGCAAACCATTATATTAATATTATTCCACTTTTACAATTGTAAGTAGGTTAGTTTTTGCACATAAATTGCAGGTTACCAAAGTGTCTATAAATGACGCAAAATGTTGATTAGTTGTCAAAACAATTAATAACGTTAATTATTAGCATTAATATTAGGGGTTCAAAAATGTCTTATTTACCTTGCTCCATCAACTCCCCCCTTTGGTGATTTTTAATATCACCACAAAAACCCATGTTACACAATTTTATCAGATAGTATGTTTCTTGTCCATTTGCTTCTTGTTAGTTTTACACATCTGTATCCCTTTCATTTTGTCTTTTCGTTCTCTCATACATGCTTTCTTTTAATTCTTCAAGTTCTATTTCACCTAATTCTCGTTCTCTTTCTTTATTTATCTTATTTTCTCTTTTTATTTTGTTTTGTCTTTTTCTCTTTTTAATACAGATAATAACAAATTTCGCAAATAACACCACTAAGATTACTACTGTTGCTGATATCAAAACTTTCCCTACAATAGAACTACCTATTTCAGTGAACCATTTTGGTATTGAGGAAAAACTCTTACCAAGTTTCTCCCAGGCATTTTCAACCTCCAGTGGAACAAGTTCTTTGTGCAAATTTGTAATATTCTTTATATACTTTTGTATATTTTCACTTTTATCTGGAATGTAAGTGCAACAATGTTGGACTTTCAGCATTCCACAGACTCCTCCCTCTTTTGCCAAAAGAATGTCAAGGGCAAGTCGATTTTACATTACCATAGCTCTCATGGCAACCATCTCGGTATTTACCATCAAGCACCCTCCAGCAGTATTTGTTGATAAACGATCTACTACTGTGGACAATTTCCGAATTTTAAATGCATTCAAAGATATTCCCACTGCTGGTATCATTGCTCCAAAAATGTCACCCACTATTTCTGAAAAACTTTCCCTTTTTCGACGTGTGAATGTTTCACCCATTTCGTGTGTTCCTTTTTCTTCTCTTTCTACATGAAAAATCTTTGGAAAGACCAGGCCTAAGTAGCACGACCCATACCAATGGTCCGGCAACCTGTAATAAGCTCTGTTTCCACAAATATAATAGATCCCTGGAAATATTGGATCTTTTCCTCCTTTGAATCCCCATCCTCCTAAAATTTTATAATTATCTCGGCAGTCACTGGAACTCACGAAATAGTTGTCATACCTAGTTCTATTTCTACTAATGCACAACTTTCCCTGTTGGGGCCAATCTAAAGTCATAGCTGCATTTGTCTTCTTATCATTATTTTCCCCTTCAAATGCCCAAAGGGGTGTTTTTGTCTCTTCTTCTATTACCTTTCTTTGAAATTTGACTCTTCTGCTTTCAACCATCTTTAAAAATACCTTTTCTTCCTTCTTTAACTCACAGGTAAGGTTGTGTTTAACTATATCATCTATTATCAAAGCTTTATTTTCTAAGAAAAATTCACCAAACATCCTTGCTTCTTTCACCTTGTTCAATTCAGAAATGATAGGAATTTTTGCAAAAATCTTATCTATGTCAGTATAATAATATTCTAATCTACCTGTTCTATAAAACAAACTAGATAAAACACTACATGTTATTCCATACGTCAAAGGAAGGTGATGATATGTCACACCTTCGGCAACAGACGCTGGTAATTGCATACAAACATAATATCTCACATCCATTGTTTCTACATATTCATACAATAGCTTTGTGAAAACATTCTTTGAAAAATCAGTTATGGCTCTATATGTAACTCTGCACTATCTATTAATGTTGCTGTGTTCTGTATGTTAGCTTCCTTATCCTTCTTGGTGTTGTTCTCTAATATAGATGTTTCTTCTACAGCTAATCTAATTGGAATGGTGATTGCTAAGATAAGCCATACAAACATTAATAAACCTGTACAAAAGAAACACATTCTACACCATCTACGTAAAAACTCACATCTACATCTTCTATTCTCTGTGTCTACCATCTTGTTCTATGACCTAGATATATATATATGTACAGAAAATGTGTCACCACACCTCAGAATGACGTTTCAGCCACTCTACTTTCTCACTTTGTCTCGTTTGGTACTCTCTTTAGTTCTTCTCAGAACTCTTTCTTGTCTTATTCGGTTTTTAGTGTCCAGTCCGGCAAAAATTTCTTTTTAATCTCTTTAAACTTGTTGCACTTCACTTTCACCCATTGGGTTGCGGCTTTGTTCTGGGTTCTCGTGAGTGATTTCTTCTTCTTTGATATCAGTCAAAGCGATGTATAGCCATTCAGGTGACTTATATTTTAAATTAGCTTTCTTTACTCTTTTCGTTTTCTGCAATTGTTTTCCACTTTGTTTTCCTTGTTCCTTTTGCATTGTTATCTCATTTACTTGTTCTGCATTATCTCTGTTTATGTTTATGATTTTGTATCTCAGTCTTTTGACTTCGTGGGGCCAATTATCTCCTTTTCGGTTCACTTTCTTTTTCTTCTCGTTCTGCTCTCCAAGTTCTTTTTCTTGGTCCTAGTCTCTGTTTTCTTTCCTCTTCACTTTCTTCTGATTCTGTTTCAGACCTTACTTCATTTCCTCCTATTTTGAACTTTATGATTTCACCTCCTTTATCTAGCTCTGATTCTTCCTGTGTCTTTTCTGTTTGCTCACTTGTTTCTATCCCTCCTCGAGGATCTTCCGAATTCTTGTTGATCTCTCGGTCTGTTTCTATATTTCCCTGTTCAATGGTTTGTTGTTCTGTCCCTATTGCTCCTCGGGGTTCTTCCGATTCTTCTATCTCTCTATTTGTATCTATCCCTCCCTTGTCTAATTTGACAATTTTTGAAGGATTTTTACCATAACTTGTGCTTGGTTGCTCACTGTCACTGTCTCTTGGTTCAGTTTCTTCGTTTATGATGTCAATTTTCCATTTATTCTTGAGCTTTTCATCACTATCTGATTGGTCTGTATCAGATACTGAACTGGTGTCTGATATTTCCAGATGTCGACTTACAGGTCGATCTTCAAGTTCTGGAACCTTTGTTATTTCAAATTCTTCTCCTGTTGTTAAACTTGTACCTGGGTCTTCCAGATGTCGACTTACAGGTCGATCTTCAAGTTCTGGAACCCTGTTTGTTTCGTCTTCTGCATCGGATGCTGAACTGGTATCAGATATCTCCAAATGTCGACTTACAGGTTGAGCTTCAGGATCTGGAACTCTGATAGTGTGGCTGGCATGTACCCAGTTTTTCACTCCTGCACATTTGACTGCAGTTGTTGTCACCAGGATCACTTGTCGTGGTTGGTCCCAGCGAGGAACCAAACAGTTTCTTCTTCTGTGGACTTTTATGCGGACCCAGTCTCCTGGACTCAAATCATGAGCTGGTTTTCTTTCAAGAGTGGTCGCATCCGGTCCAACCTGATGAAACACAGAATGCACCACATCAGCCAATCCTTTGCAATAATCCAACACGAGATCATCAGTTATAGTCAGCAGTTTGTTGACAGGTACATGTGCTTGTCTCATTGCTCGTCTCATGATTATTTTGTGGGGACTCAGACCTGTTTTTCTCTCAGGTATGCTTCTGATAGTCATTAACACCAATGGAAGGGCATCTGGCCATTTGAGTCCTGTGGCTTGACACATTTTCCCTAACCTATTCTTTATTGTAACATTCACTTGTTCTACCACTCCAGAAGCCTCTGGTCTATATGCACAATGCAATTTCTGTTGAATACCTAGAGCTTCACATATCATTTGAATTAGTTCATTTTGAAAATGTGTTCCTCTATCCGTTTCAATCGTTACTGGAAAACCGTACCTCGGAATGAATTCTCTCAGCAAGAGCTTAGCTACTGTAATCCCATCATTCCTTCTGGTCGGATAGGCTTCCACCCAACGAGAAAACAAACAAACGACCACAAGAACATACCTCAGTCTATTACTTGGGGGCATTTCTATGAAATCCAGTTGCATTCTCGTGAAAGGACCTCCCTCTCGTCCTATTGTTCCTAGACTTACTACTGTCTTCCTTCCTGGATTTAACTGTTGGCAAATAAGACATCTTTGACAAAGACTTTCAGCTATGGCTCTGAATTTTGGGTTATACTAGGTCTGTCTGAAAAGTCGGATCATTACATCCCTTCCAATATGAGCTTGTCCATGGTACATCCGTGCCATGTCAGAAATCATGCTATCAGGCATAACTGGTCTTTCATCTCTATAAACCCAAACATCATCGTCCTCCCTTTTCCTGCATCCTGCTTTTATCCAGTTATCTTTTTCCTCATCATTTGCTGCTTCCTGTAATTGTCTCACCTCATCCCATGTTTCGACAGGGTTAGTAAAAAGCAAAGGACACGAAACATGCTCTCTTTCTCTTCCTCTGTTCATCGAGACTACATTTTTAGCGCAATACTGAGCTATCTCGTCGGCGTACTTGTTGCCCACGGTTATGTAGTCCTCCCCATTTTTGTGTGCAGTACACTTCACCACTGCAATCTGTTTAGGCAGCTGTATCGCCTCAAGTAACTTCTTCACAAACTCACCATTTCTAATTGGAGTTCCTGCAGACGTCAAGAAACCTCTTTGGGACCAGATCTGCCCAAAATCATGGACCACTCCGAAGCCATACTGGCTATCTGTGATCACTGTGATTCGAACATTCTTTCCCAGTTTGCATGCCTGAATTAGAGCAATTAGTTCAGCCACTTGGGCGGAACGTATCCCTCTCAAACAAGATGCTTCCATTATTGCAGCTACTGTACATACTGCATACGCTGCACTCAAAACTCCTTCACTCGTTCTCAAACATGAGCCATCCACAAACATCACATAATCTGATTCTTTCAAAGGCTCATCTTTGATGTCTGGCCTTGGTTTTGTACAATATTCAAGCACGTTCAAGCAATCATGGTCAACTTCATCTTTGTCTGTCACATTCTCTTCATCCGGCAATGATGTCGAAGGATTCACGCTTGTGCATCTGTCAATGGTTACATTGTCTGCACTTAAAATCACTTTCTCATACCTAGTCAGCCGACTATGTGTCATGTATTGAGTTTTGGTTCTTGTCAAGAGAATTTCGACTGAATGTGGAACATATACTCTCAGTGGGTATCCCATCACAATGCCCTCACTTTGTTCCAGACTCACACAAGTAGCAGCTACTGCTTTCAGACATCCAGGCAACGCTTTTGCTACCGGGTCTAAAACAGCTGAAAAATATGCAAAAGGTCTATTCATATTTCCATGTCTTTGCACTAAAACTGAAAGTGCACACCCATCTCTCTCACTACAGTACAGTTCAAAATCTTTTTCATAGTCAGGCATTCCCAGTGCCGGTGCTTCACACAGTCTCGCTTTTAGTTCTCTGAATGCTTTCATTTCTTCATCATTCAATTCAAATGGATCTTTAACATCCTTTCTTGTCAATCGCTGTAATGGTTTCGCAATTAGTGAAAATCCACTTATCCACTGTCGACAATATCCAACCATTCCCAGGAACATTCTTACCTCTCTTTGTGTCATTGGAGCTCTCATTCCTCGAATAATTTTTATTCTCTCAGTCGTTACCTTTCGCACTCCCTTTTCAATTTTATGACCTAGGTATTGAACCTCCTGTTGACAAAACTGTAATTTTGATGGGGACACCTTATGTCCCCCTCCTGCTAAATGGTTCAGTAAAGCAATTGTGTCAGTAACACATGCTTCTCTGATTTTTGATGCCACTAATATGTCATCAATATACTGAACCATCACAGATTTTTCAGGCATTTTTAAATCTTCCAACGACTTCTTTAGGATCTGATTAAAGATCGAGGGGCTTTCTGTATACCCCTGAGGAATTCGGCACCATGCCAAAATACGCTCTCCGAACCGGAACGCAAATAATGGCTGGCTATCTGGATGTAACGGGATAGAGAAAAATGCATGGCACAAATCAATGACTGTGTACCATTCTGCCTCACGTGGAATCTGATACAATATTACAGCAGGGTTTGGTACAATTGGACAACAAGGAACAACGATTTTATTAACCTTCCGTAAATCCTGCACTATTCTATATGTTCCATTCGGCTTTTTCAGTCCCATTATAGGCGAATTACATGGACTGCTCATTATTTCTTTAAAAATTCCTTGTTCAATCATTTTATTTATTACCGGTGTTATTCCTTCAATGATTTCTGGCGTCAATTTATATTGTGGAGTATTTGGGTAATTTGTTCCTTCTCTAACAGAAATTTTAACAGGGTCTACTCCTCTCATTAACCCAATGTCTTCACCTGTAAAATCCCACACCTCCTGTTTGACTGTTTCTTTTAACTCAATTGGGATTTTCTCTACATCGAACACAGGAAACATGTCATTCACTCCTGGTTCTAATTCTGCCATTGTCATTTTATATAGTACATCTTCATCTGGTGTTTGAAATGCAATTCCATCCGGAGTACAATAGATGGTGCAATTCATTTTGCAAAGTAGATCGCGTCCAAGTAAATTTACAGGACTGCAATCACACACCACAAATCGGTGCATTTCTCTAAATGGTCCAACTTTTACCTCTACTAATTTGGTAAGAGGCGCATTAATTTGCTGGTTTGAGACACCAACGACTTGGATATATTCACCTGAGAGAGGAAGGTTTGGAATTTCCACTGATCTAACAGTAGAACGGGTAGCTCCAGTGTCCACAAGGAATGTTACATTTGCACCATTCACTTCTCCATCCACAAATGGACCTGCCTGATCTACCTCTAGAGTTGGGCCAAGCACGCACTCTTCCTCCACTCCTAGGCACCGTCATAAACTTTCATCCGATTCATTCCCATCCTGTCGTAACCAATATTGCGATATTGCAGCTGCGCGCGGCAATTGTGTTACCTGCTCTCCTCCGTAGAATCCTGTCTCTGCACTGTATCTCTGTGGGTTTACACTCTTGGGAAGTGGTGGTTGTGGCACCTGACTCTGCTGAGTAACTACCTGCGGTTGCTGCAGCTGTTGGTAACTCACCTCACTCTGCACCTGTGGATTTAATGATTGATTTTCCGTATTAGCTTTTGGAGGAAATTTACAAACGTTTCTCCAATGCCCTAACTTTCCACAGTTGTGGCATGGCCACTTCTTCTTTGCTTCTTCTATACTCATTTGACCTTTGCCTTTACCTATATTTGGTTTGGATTTAGTCTGTCCTGTCTCATTCACCTGATTATTCAGTTGAGCTTCTTGTTTTTCTGCAACTTTCACTTGTGCCCACATTGCTTTCTCTTTTAATTTACGCTGTCTACATTCAATGTCATCACTACAATACTTGGCATACCTCAACACTTCGTCCACTGTACTGTTCTGCCAGCATATGGTTTAATCATTTCGCTTATTTCTGGTTTCAACCCATAAACAAATCTATATACAAAATGACTCATGTCCTTCTCATTCAAAGTCTCATAACCGCTATACTGTTTGAAAACCAAAAGTAGCCTTTCATAGTAGGCATGTACAGACTCCTTACTCTCCTGCGTAGTTCTGTCAATTTTTACCCAACCGGTTTCTTTAGGTGGAATTTTGTTTTTCAAAAAGGTAATAACTTGATCGTATTTCCTCATCACCTCTGGTCCTGGCGCTCCTGTTTTTGCGTCTCTGGGGTATTCTACAGTTGGCCAATCAATGGTAATTTTACATTCTGTCCATAAATCGGCTGGTACTACAATGTCAAACAATCCATCCAAATCTACCCACAACACCTTCGAAACTTTGACAAACCTTTCCACTTGTCTGTACCATTCTACAGGTTTTTCTCTCAATTTTGGAAAGTCATTTGTAAATGACAGTATATCTTGTCTGGACCAGGGGACATGTACATAACTACCTCCTGGGGTTTCTCTCATCGGATACTCCCTTACAACTGATTCCTTGTCTGTCACCGCAAAAGCCAAAGACGCTTTGTCGGTTGTTCTCTCATTCCTTTTAGTCCACCTGCTTCTCCATCTGTCCACATCACCCCATTTTCTCAGCAATACAATCAGTTCTTTTATCTGGGTTAACCGTCCTGATGTGTTCAGATTTTCTATATCTTTCTCACAAAAATTTACCTTATACGGTTTCTGCAAACTCCTGACTTTTACAAATTTCACTCCTAGTTCATTCGCTGTCTCTTCCAGTTTGTCATGTAAATTTCTAGCTCTCCAAGTAATGCTCTTGCACAAGAACATTATCTTGTCGTCCTGATATGTTTTCAATTTTTCTGTACCAATGGTCCCTAAAATTAGCTCTTCCATATCTATTTTTAGCCTAATTACATCTAATGGTTTCAGTTCTGTCTCTTTCTTTTGCAAGTTTCTCATCCATTCACTTAATTTGTCTGGAGTTGGACCTACAGGTGTACTATTTATTTCTATCCAATTTCTATTCCTCTCTGGTGTTTCTGATGCAGACTCGGTTCCCATAGGAATCCTCCTTATCTCACTCTCATTTACTGTCAGGTTAGTAGGTGGGCTTGGTCTATATGAACTGACCACATTTCTTGCCCCCTCAGTTTCTAGTTCCATCCCTTCTCTCATTCTTTGCAAATTTGAGTTCATGGGGATGACTAAGGAATGTTCATCTATTTTCTGGTTCTCAAAAACTGGTATTACTGGTCCTATTGTCACTGGCACAGTCACAGCTTCCATGTTCATTGTTAACTCTCTTATTTTCTCAGTCAATTCTTTTGTAGTTTTTGCTAACTCAGCTGCATTGTCACTATCACATTTTTCACTTTGTGGGGTTTTTAGCTGTTCATTTGACCTATTTATTTCATATCTTTGTTCTGGACTTTTATTCCTCCCAGTTTCCATTGGCGGTGCATTGGGTGTCACCACCGCAGAATTCTGTTGATATGGAGGTGGGTTTCTGTTTAAAATATCTTCCAGCAACTCATCCTCTGTCTCGCTACCTCCATACCCGTCCCTTTCTGTAACTGTATGTTTCTTTTTCTCTGTACACTTCTTTCTTGTACCCTCTTCAACTGTAAAAGCTGGAAACAAACCTTCTGTCATATTAGCATATCTCCATCGCTTCATTTTGTCCTCATGATTCACTCCCCACAACCTTCCAGGAACTAAACTATGATTCTTTGCACCTCTGTATCTTTCTCGTTCATACATTTCGTCTTCCCATTCACCTAACGCTTCAAACTGTGTCGGTCTAGGTCTTGGCTCAAGCTTCGTCATTTTCTCTCTCAAATTTCGAAGTACAGCTATGCTAAACGAACCATTCTCTGGAAAAGCCAGTACTCCATCATTCTGAGTATATTTTGTCCAATTTTCTAACCAGATGCAAGTATGATAACCGTATTTCAGCACCATATGCGAAGCAGGCGTTTTCGGCGGAGGAATTACCTGTCCCTCTCTAGTCACTACCTTTTTGTCTTTCTTAAAGAAGTTCTTAATTTTCGCCATCCATGACGTTTTCTCTCTACCATACTCATAATAAGCCATATTTCACGATTTCTTTCCTTTCTGTAAACTCGTAACTCTGCTCTGATCTCTATGTGCTATTCGGACCTATCCCAGCGCGTCTCACACCAACGCACCTATCAGGGCATTTTCCGTGTTTCTATTGCACTGGCCAATCCCAGCGCGGTCTTTTGTCAACGTCAGTTCTGCTCCTGACCCCTCCTTTACAAAATTTATCGGCAATTTGTTCTCGACTATTTCTGGTTAGTTACGACATTAAAAACATATTTCCATTGTCTGTTTTCGCTAAACAAAAGTGATAGTTTACTCTATTTTGCAAGAATACAGTTTCGTTCGATAAGTGTAGCACTTCCCTCTACCTTACCCTTCTTTCAAGCAAGGGGTAAACCCGTTTCTCTGGGGATAAAACACATGTGGAGACTACACTGCTCCTGAGAATTAAGGCCAGAGTTTCACAAGAAAACCAGTTGCTATTTCACTCATACATGTTTCATACAGAAAATGTCCCTATCATAACACAACCTGTGTTATCACCAATTTGAAAATACAGACAATGCACTGTTCCATGTGACTTCTCTTGCCACACGTGTCCACTTCCTACTTCCCGGAAGCTTCAAAATTTTCAACTTACATATAACGTAATACAATTCGACATGGAGTGTTAGACATGAAATAATCAATAATCACCAAACTAATCTATAGTAACCATCACTCTGCTACCAAGAAATCTGATCCAGCGCGACTAATATAATTTCTTCTCCTTTGGACATGACATCCAGGTTGAAACATTCCTTCTAACAACTATACCAATATGATGGTGGGGCCCATAACACCGCATAAACATTCACTCACTCAAATATTCCCTGGATCCCATCCACCTTCACCTAGGAGAAAAAGTTATGACTGCTGGAAGAAAACGGGATACCTTTTTAAAGTCGACAAGATAGTTTCTCAAACATCATACATAATTGGTTTTAATCCTGTCGATTTTCTAAGACATCAAGGTATTCCGCTCTTTGGTCGATGGACCAACTAGTAAGAATAAGTTGATGGTGATTAAGACCAGCTCAATCACATTTAAACCTATTAAAATATTGCATTTATTATTGAGCTAAAGAACCACAGACTCGTAGTTTTAATTATAATAAAGTTTATCTACTTGTTTAAATGCATGAATAAGTTTCAATTTTATTAATCAGTTTAATACGTTTAATATCATTATAAGAAATAAACTTTAAAAGAATTTATGCATACCCTTTTTAGATGAAAAATAAAGTTCGTCACAGCAGATAAATTGCAGATCACAGCATAGAACTCCCAAAACTGTCTGTCCCGCTAAACAGGCCTCCTCGACGGACCACCTATACAGGTTTCCCGCCACGGTCTCGTTCCTTCCCAGTCAGATTAAAAGCAAAAAGATTAATTATTTAAAATAATGGCCTATGGAAAATAGCAGCAGCTCTCCAGCGTCAGCGTTCAGTGCTCAAAATTATGTATGAATAGCGCTCCTACTACTTAAGAGTAGGTCCTCTTATACCCTATTACTAGCTTACTAAACAGAAATGTTTCAATCTTTGGGGGCGAGATTCACGCTAATTGGTCCATTGGAGGGGTGGCAAGCATCTCCTCATTGCCCTCCTTGCTTGAACCGGTTCCGAAAATGTTTATAATTTTGTCCTTTCACACGGTTTTCGGACGTTCACAATCCGATTGACAGTTCATCACAAGTATCTTCTTTTGTAACTTTATTTTAAACAGTTCATTGTTAATTCACAGCTGCATCTTTGGTTCTCATACATTCTCGCTGAGTCCTTCTTGGCACTCAATTGGTGACAGGTCATGCCGACCTTGATCCCTTTCATTCTGGGCTCTTCTTGCAGTCACGTGATATGTTTCTGCAGCTTTCTTCCGCTTTGGAAGCCATTTTGCATTTGCGCATTAAGCCCATTTGCCTCGGCAGCCATCTTTACAGCACGGCCTAATAGGCCCGAATGAACTATCATGAAAACAAACACAATAACAGTTAAGAATAGAGAAAATAAACCTTTTCGTTTCCCACCAGTCATTTTACGTACCCCATTTAGGTGTTACCTAGCAAAAGCGACATGTAAAGCTATGTTTACTCACCATCCACATTCTTTTGCCACAATACAATTTACCACATAGCACAAATCATGCAATATCATTCTAATTAGTACGCAAACCATTCTATTAATATTATTCCACTTTTACAATTGTAAGTAGGTTAGTTTTTGCACATAAATTGCAGGTTACCAAAGTGTCTATAAATGACGCAAAATGTTGATTAGTTGTCAAAACAATTAATAACGTTAATTATTAGCATTAATATTAGGGGGTTCAAAAATTTCTTATTTACCTTGCTCCATCACCATATAGAGGTACAAGGCCGAAGGCCAAGTTCCTTTAGAAGGTTAATGAACTCTGAGGTGACTTGCAATATCCTTATCATGTGTAACAGGGTAGTTTTGCTCCTTATAATACATGGCGACACCATCACTTCTCTCACAAACCACTTTTTTGTTTTGTTGCATATTTTATATAGCGCGAACTCGACCTGAAGGTATTGGAGCGCTTTACATGAGCACCGTATTTACATTACACATTCAGGCACGGGGAGATTAAGTGATTTGCCCAGAATCACAGGATGTGGACGCGACCCCGAGGCTCGAACCCTGGTTTCCAGCACCAAAGTCGGCAGTCTAGCCGACGGACCAAATCCTTGGTGTATAGCTCTTTCATATGAAACAGGGAGCATGTTTGCAAACATGAAGTATAAAAATAGAATATCTAGTGCAAAATGAAACACATCAAAAAGCTGTTGGATATTTGTTGCAAAAAGATATTAGAATGAATTTAATACGTCAGTTTTAAAAAAAAAAAAGCCACAGTAGCACGGAATGGTATAAACATGCATAAACATTCTAACTTTTCTATAATTACCTAAGGAGTATAAAAAATAAACATGTTGCCATAAATATATCCGTTCTGCTGCTCACTGTAAACTAGAAAAACTGCAGAAGAAAAGCAACATTTCATTTTTCTCTTTAAACAGCTGCTTTAATTATGCTCCGCGATATCATGTGCCTTTCCTTTTCGCTGCTGGCAGCAGGCATTGTGACATCAGAACTCGACTGTAATGAGCTACTACAGTTGAGTTCTGGCATCATTTTATTATAATAGTCGTCTGGTAGTGTCACAAGTCCCCTATTGCAAAGAAATTACAAATGTGTTTTGTTTTTTTACAGTGATTGCAGAATCTTATGTAGTATAAGTATATAATTTATGTTCAATATTGTTTGGCATCATGGAGTCTTGATTAATGTCTTTCCAGGGGCTCCTAAAATTGAATGATCATACTGCTTCGGCCGCCTTGGAGAAGACCACCTGGGCTGTTTTGCTTCACCCATACTTCTCCAGTCCAGACAAGGCAGTGTGAGGGGTGGGTGCAGAGGGTCCAGGAGGCAGGATCTGCTGACAGGGGTGGGTCCCCTCTCTACCTCTTCATCACCATAGTAGAGTTGGGCGGCTCGTGCAGGCCTAGGTATATTGCATACTTGCATAACAGATGTAGACCACAGTATGAGTAATATGAGAGTGAGCCCCAAATGGCGTCCTCCCCTTTATTTAATGCCTAAGACCACACCAGGCCATGAGAGGGGTGTAATAATCATCTTTACGTGTAGGTTCCCGGTGGCGCACTACGCAAAGTGGCCTACAGGAAGCACATGTGCAAAGCCGGTGCACCAGACATAGACAGTCAGTGGTATGGTGTGGGAGGGGCATGAGCAAAGCTACTCCCGTTAATGTATCCCTTTGCCTGAGCCCAGCCTCCTTGTGCGTGTGACTGGGAACATCATGCCACTCGTGGCTGGGTGGCCTACTACATCCCTCCTCATATTAAATCATAACTTAATGCTCTTCTGGGCATGTCCTGATTGCAGAGTCCAAATCAGCACACAGTCTCTCAGTTTTGGATCAGTTTCTGGGTGGGGCATCGGGTTATATGTCTGAAAGGGTGGCCGACTTTCCATTATCATTTTGCAGGGCATTTAGTGCATGTGGAGAAACATTGCGCATGTGGAAACACTTTGTGTATGCATTGATACCAGAATGTGTTTCTTGGGTAATGGGGGGGACTCTAAATCATCTAGTGCATTTTTAGGGTGTCATTCTAAATCTCCCTTCTCTAAATAAAAGATATAACTCTGTCAGAGATTGAGTTTATCAAGTCTGATTACTATTCTTACTGTTTTCAAATTCCAATCCCTTTTCCCTCCTGGAATAAGCTTTGACTGTTTGCTATTGTAACTTTTAAGAGACAAGTTTAGAGAATGAATAACTATTAGTCAAATGTAATGAAATAGTCTTTAGCTTTGAAATACCATTGGTAAATATCAGTATCTACCAAGCATACTGCCCAGTAGCCACCAACTGCCACATGACCTGGTCCAGTGTGTATGTTTTAACAATGGAACTAGGATACTTGCCATCTGATCTCAGCTTTATCACTTCACCTAGTAATGCTGGAAATAAGCACTGTATTCTAAAGCCAGACAGGGCCCGCAGCTCAGTGATCTTTCCCAAGCAAGGGCAGCCCCTTGGATTTGCCATCAGAATTACTATCACCTCATCTGAGGTCTATTGAACTAGTTGGAAATGCCCAGGTTACTTACCACTAATTTTCATTAGCCTTAGTCTATTACGTCCTCATCGCAGTCATTACTTTTGAGGTAAATTCAACGCAGTCTTGAGGAAGTAGTTTAAATCTCAGCCCACCCCAAGGGCATTTAAGAATAAGCCTACCCATGAAAGTTCCTTTATATACCAAGCCTCTGTAGACCAGTAAAAATTGGGTGGGTGGATTGTAATGACTGTGATGAGGATGTAATGGATGAAGGATAATGAAGATTACTGGTAACTCCGCTATTATCCCTACATCCTCACCCTACTCACTATTTTTGAAGTACACCAAAAGCTTGACCGACCTTCCTAAGGTAATATATAATATAAAATAACATAACTTAGGTTTAATGCATTTTATAAATCATTAACCTTTAATTTCTGATTAATAATTTCTCTACTATTGAAGCAAGTACATTGTGACCAAACACATTTTTACCAAAACCAACACCCTGAATTCTGCAGTGTTTAATAAAATGTATGTGAGGATGGCCAAGAGCCTGATTTAGATCTTGGCCGGACTGGTCCCACCAGCGCTTTTTTGGCACTCTTCCTGCCCGCCGCCATGGCCGTCCACCCAACCGATTTAGATGTTGGCTGGGCACTGGAGGTAAGACCGCCACTGTCCCACTGACTCCGCCAGGATCTGTCTCTCTCGTCAACGGCGTCACAGGCTGAAGCAGCTGTTGGGGGGAGTCCCGCCGAGATTCCCGCTGTCCAGATTATGGTGTGCCTTTCCGTCGAGGCAACTGTGGCGGGGAAACCTCCAAACTCAGGTTGGTGGAAACGACGAAAAAGAGGTAAAAACTCACCTTTTTCAGGGTCCCACCACCAATTCCACCTTCAACGCCATTGTCCAGGTCCTTGTTGTGCTGCTGCTACTTGACCACGACGCTCAGCCACCTCGTTGTTGCCGAAATCTAAGGTAGGCTTTTGTCGTGGGTGTGCGTGTATAGTCAATGGTGTATGTATGTTGTAGGTGTGAAATGCTATATTTAAAAAGTAGGCAGTACACATTGCCTACATCTACATTTTACACAACATATATGTGTATTGAGATGAAAATAAGTAGTACTTATCTGTCTCCATGCCACCATTGCCTCCACTTTGTCAGGACTCCGCCGCCAGGACACCACCAGCACAACGGGCAAATCTAAATCGGCTCAGCGTAATCCTGCCGGCTTGATGGCAAAGGAGTTCTGCTAGCCAGCAGAAAAGACCGATGCTGTGGCGGTCTCCTGTCTATTGCCGCAACATCTAAATACAGAATGCGGGCTGCCGTTGTAGGAGAGTAGGATCTGCTTCTTCTAGTTACCCCCACTTTTTGCTGATGTTTCACTGTTTTTCGACTTAGCCAGACTGAGGCCCTGCTAATCAGGACCCCAGTCTATCTGCTTTCTCCTCTAAATTGACTGTATGTACTTTAGGTACACTCCAGATTGGATTCTGGGGTGCCCTTATAAGTCCCTAGTATATGGTATCCTATGTACCCAGGGCATAGGTACCCCAGAGGCCTACCAGGGGCTGCAGCATATATTATGCCACCCCTGGAAAGCCTTCCAAAATGACACCACAGGTCTGCTACAGCAGCCTGGGTAAGGTGGTGCATGCACCCCTTACTGAGATATAGGTTCACTATATCTCTCCTATCACTGCACATATAACCCTATCAGTCACCCCTATGGCAGGCCTTATCGATCCTGAAGGCAGGGTGCGTGGTTTTGTGTGAGAGGGTGCCCCTGCATGAGCAGAGCCCCTCTGCAGCCTTCGGAATCTATTCTCCGGGGTTGTCTGTGATGCAGCCTGACCATATACTCTTAAGTGCATTATAACCAAACGGTAAATGCTAACTTTGGGATGGCTGCACGGAAACATGTCGTGTTTGGTGTCAAACACCTTGGAATCATACCCCCACACCAGTAACTGGTGTGGGAGTATGATCCCACCCTTCTAGAGGGGAAGACATATACACACCGGTACACCCGGTACCACATTTGGTGTCCCAGTGCATAGCCCAGTTCAAACCGGTTGCAGGGGCTGCCAGCCCCTGCTCTGGCGCGAAACTGGACAAAGGGAAATGGGTGTAGCCACCCCTCTTTCCAAACCCTCCCATAGGTGGGTCCTCTGAGTTTGTCCAACCCCTTCCTTGGGTATAAGATAGGAACCCCTGGCAACAGGACTTTAGATATCCCTGGACGAAACTCTGAAACTGAATCCTGGACCTTCGACGATCTGTTCAACGCCAGATGACTGAAGAATCTCCCTTGGGGTAAAGGAGTTACTCCCCTGCTTGGCAGGCACCAAAGACGCATCTGTCCGGTCTGCATCTCCGAAGCTCCCGCCGGACGCCGACGACCCTGCAACCCAGGAGGTGGGTTTCCAGACTTCCCAGAGGCTGACCCGAGTCCCCAGCAAAGCTGAGACCCGTAGCCCTCGTGGGTACCGTGGAACCGGAACACCTGGACACCGTGCACATTTGCAAGTGCATATGCTTCTTGCCAATCCTAGAGGCTGTGCTTTGGGTTACTTGTAGCCCTGACCCCGAGCAGTGAATCCACCGAAGATTGCGGGCCTGCCCACTCCGAGTGACCCGTGGGCCGCCATTTTGTGATTCCTCTCGAGGTTCCTTCGCGATCCCTTGTCCGTCGACTTGTGGGTCCCACAGAAGGACAACTCTACTTTCAACGGGCCTCCCTGGTTGCTCCAGGCCTGCCCTGACTCTCCCTCGCTGGCGGAGTCCCTCGGACCTCGCTGGTCCGCACCAAAGCCTTTGTTCTCTTCCTGCGTGGGTTGCTGTTGCCAAGGCTTGTTGTGTCCAATTCGGGCACCGACGCTGCAGCACTCGACATCCTTCGTGGGACAGCTCGAATCCAGCTCCTGGTCGTCATCGACGCCTCCTGGTCCTCGTGGCTGAAGAATCAAGCTTCACCTCTTCACACCTGAAGCACCCGACATCGGTGGGCATTCGATTGCTCCGCTCCTGGTCACTGGCTAGTGACCCAGACTCTGTCCCCTCTGCTTTCAGGTTCTTCACATCTTCGATCCAGGCATGGATCCCCCCGGACACTTTTGTTCTCCACGGCAGCAGCACTTTGCAGCAGACCGCCATTGAAAACGACGACGATTCCCGACACCCTTTGACACCTATGCACCCGGCTTCCCTGGGTGAGGTAACTCGAGTACTCCGGTGCTCCCGTGGGTGTTGACCCTAGAACCCCTTAAGTCTAAAGGGGTTTGCTGAAAGTCCTCTCCTAAGTGTCCTTTATCTTTAAAATTCCAACCGCGACTTTCCGCATTGAATCCTACGGCGCTCGAGGCTGTGTTCTCACTCTGCACACGTCCCCCGTGGGTCTCCTGTGTCACTACCTTGGGTGGTTCCTTGGGGTCCCAGCGATTCTACGTGCTCTAGGCACTGTGTCTAGTCAAGTCGTGGTTCTTATACCACTTTCTTAGTATATTGTTTGGTCTCCCCCTGGAGCCCATTGTGTATTGTGCTATTTATTGTCGTTTTAATACTGTGATATTGTGTATCTTGGGCTCTAATCTCATAAAGAGATTAGTAGTGAGTGTCTAGAAATAAATACATATATTTTATATATATCTTGTGTGGTTCTCCTTTCATTTAGTTATTCAAGAGGTTATAATCTGGTAAACCAAGCTGCTTTACACTCCTTCAAGACTTAGCCTGAAGGCTGCTCTCCATAGCTACCACTAGGATAGCTTTCAATAAAGGTTGTCTTTAAACCTATCATCAATAAGGGTTGTTTGGACTGGTGCAAGGTGCCCACTATAACTAGTGGACAGCATATGCCAGGCCAACTTCTCACATTGGTGTGCAGCGGTGGGATTCAAGCTTGCTATTGCGTTACCAGATAATCTCTTTGAGTGACTAACTGAAAACCACTATAGGTACATAGGTACATATAAATCAAGTTTAAAATACAGTAAATTCTATTGAACTTAGAGTTTTGTGTCAAGGGCTTAGTACACCCTTTCTACAACTCAAGAGAATTTAGTAGGCCCCACTAGAGTAGGTAGGTGCATACACCACACCACACTAGTCATGTCTTCAAGGGCAGAAACCAGTGGGTCTCTCCTCACTAAGTATGACCAGGTCTCATACCAGGAATTGAGGACTATGTGTGCCTCAAGGAAATTGAAGACAGGGAAAAGCCCATCCACACAACATCTCATACAGTTGTTGCTGGCAGATGACCTCAGAAAGACTCCAGGGTCTGATGAGGCTGTCAGAGGGGGTGGGGCAGTTGAAGAGGAAAGGCAAGGTAGTGAACACTACTATGACCCAGACTCTGATGCTGGCCAGGGGGATCAAAATGATTCCCACCTGGAAACTCCAATTCTGCCTGAAGGTGAGGAAGGCCTCAGTGGCCCTCTCTTCACCCCACCAGGAAGGGTTAATAGTGTACCAAGAAGATCAAGATCTCCTTCTCAGGAATCTAATCATTCTAAAACATCTATAGGGTCCTCTGCTTCTCATAAAAGGTCATCCTCTTATGAGAAGAAATGCCAATGGCTTGAGTTTGAGAGAGCTAAGCTCAGAATCAAGAGAGAGCAATTGGCCTTAGACAGGGAATCCCTGGAGCTCCAGAGAGCTTCCCAAAAGTTGGGACTAGAGTCCCATGGTGGCAGCCACAGTGTCCCTAGAGGTAGAGATCATACTCATGACCATAGGAACCTGAACAAGATTGTCCCTCCTTACCAAAGTGGGGATGACATCCACAAGTGGATAACTGCACTTGAGAGGGCCTGTAAGGTACAGAGGGTCCCTCAGGAGCAGTGGGCAGCAATCTTGTGGCTCTCCTTTGCAGACAAAGGTAGAGACAAGCTCCTCACTGTTAGAGAGGAGGATGCTGATAATTACAAAGTCCTGAAGAGTGCTCTGATTGAAGGGTTTGGCCTAACCACTGAACAATACAGGATAAAGTTCAGAGATACCCAAAAGGCACAGACTAAGGACTGGGTTGACTTTGTTGATTGTGCTGCTAAGGCTCTGGAAGGCTGGTTACTTGGCAGTAAGGTGTGTGATTTCAAAGGATTGTATAATTTAATCATGAGAGAGCAGATCCTTAATAACTGTCAGAATCAACTGTTGCATCAGTATCTGGTGGACTCTGATCTGACCTCTTCCCAAGAATTGGGTCAGAAGGCAGACAAGTGGGTCAGAACCAGGGTGAGGCATAAGGTCCAGAACCAAGGTGGTGACTCCAAGAAGCAAGATTCTAAAAACTCTGACAAGGGTGGGGAAAAGGGTAAAGACCAGAAGTCTTCTCAAGGGCCCCAAAAATCTGCATCTGGTGGGGAGTCCCAATCCAACAAAGGAAAAGGCCAGAAAAAGCCATGGTGTAAAGTCTGTAAGCAGAAAACCCATTGGACTAGTGATTGTACCAAGACCAAAGACTCAACTCCAGCCACCATTGCCCCTAAGGCAACTGTTCCCCCTAGTTCAGCTCCAAGTGGTGGTGTTCCCAATAAGGGGGTAGTAGGGTTAACCCTGGGATCTGAGATGGGCTCTGGCCTAGTCAGAGTTCCAACTCAGGCTATACTGATCTGTGATGGAGGCATGGACATGTCCTCCTATGTGAGTCCCAGTAATTTGGGCAAATACAGACAGCAGCCATTAATTAATGGAAGAGAGGCTTTGGCATTCAGGGACACAGGAGCAAGTGTCACCATGGTGACACAAGATCTTGTGGCCCCTGAACAGATCATACTTGGTGAAATGTACCAAGTGACCAATGCTAGCAATGTCAGGACAGACCATTCCCTGGCAGTTGTTAATTTCTCCTGGGGAGGGGTAACTGGCCCTAAGAAGGTTGTGGTAAGTGCAGACCTCCCTGTTGAATGCTTGCTTGGAAATGATTTGGAAACTTCAGCTTGGGCTGAAGTTGAGCTCAGGACCCATGCAGAAATGTTGGGCATCCCTGCAGATGTGTTTGCTGTGACCAGGTCACAGGCCAAAATGTCTAAAACTGAACAGGTCCTGGATCCTGGAACAATGGACCAGGCACCTGCCAAGAGAAGGAGTAGTAGGGTTAAGGCAGTGCCTCCCCCCCGCCTCAGAATCCAGATCAGACTCTTGAGGGAGCTGACCTTAGTCCTGAAGAAGGAACTGTCCCAGATGAGCTTGAGCCTCATCAGGTTGAGTTCTTGGGGACAGGGGGCCCTTCCAGGGCAGATCTGAGCCAGGAGCAATTGAGCTGCCCCTCTCTTGAACCCCTCAGACAGCAAGCTGCTGCTGAGGCTGCTGGGAGTGCTAGTGGTACCCATAGGATCTATTGGGATGATGGACTCCTTTACTCAGAGTGTAGAGACCCCAAGCCTGGAGCCACCAGGAGGTTGGTTATGCCTCTGAAGTTTAGGAGCTTCCTATTGACCCTAGCACATGATATCCCATTGGCAGGACACCTAGGCCAAAACAAGACTTGGGACAGAATTGTCCCTCACTTTCATTGGCCTCATATGTCTGAAGACACCAAGGAGTTTTGTCGCTCCTGTGTTACCTGTCAGGCCAGTGGTAAGGCAGGTAGCACTACAAAGGCCCCCCTGATACCACTACCTGTGGTGGGGGTTCCCTTTGAAAGGGTAGGGATTGACATTGTTGGTCCCCTAGACCCTCAAACTGCATCTGGGCACAGGTTTATCCTAGTGGTGGTGGACCATGCCACTAGGTACCCAGAAGCAATTCCCCTCAGGACCACCACAGCTCCTGTGGTGGCAAGAGCCCTCCTGGGAATCTTTTCCAGGGTGGGTTTCCCTAAGGAGGTAGTATCAGACAGAGATACAAACTTCATGTTTAGTTACTTGACTGCTATGTGGAAGGAGTGTGGAGTAAATTATAAATTTACCACCCCTTATCACCCACAAAGCAATGGTTTAGTTGAGAGGTTCAACAAAACCTTGAAGGGCATGATTAAAGGTCTCCCAGAAAAGCTTAGGCGCAGATGGGACATACTTTTGCCCTGCCTTCTCTTTGCCTACAGAGAGGTTCCACAGAAGGGGGTTGGGTACAGCCCATTTGAGCTTCTGTTTGGACATCCAGTTAGGGGTGCATTGTGTCTAGTGAAGGAGGGATGGGAGTTACCTCTCAAACCCCCTAAATAGGATATTGTGGACTATGTACATGGTCTCCGCTCCAGGATGTTTGAGCACATGAAGAAGGCAACTAAAAACCTTGAGGCTAGCCAGGAATTACAAAAGGCCTGGCATGACCAAAAGGCTGTGTTGACTGTTTATCAGCCAGGACAGAAAGTGTGGGTGTTGGAGCCTGTGGCCCCAGCAGCCCTCCAAGACAAGTGGAGTGGCTCCCATACCATTGTTGAACAGAAGGGAGAGGTTACCTACCTGGTGGACCTTGGAACTCCCAGGAGCCCCCACCGGGTGCTCCATGTCAACAGACTGAAACCATATGTTGACAGGGCAGACATGGGCTTGCTCATGGCTACTGATGAGGGACAGGAGGAAGAGAGTGACCCACTCCCTGACCTGCTCTCTCAGAACCCTGATGATGGCTCAGTAGATGGTGTAGCCTTCGCAGGCAGCCTCACTGACCAGCAGCAAACTGATTGCAGAAAAGTTCTCAACCAGTTCAGACATATGTTCTCTCTGACTCCAAGTCAGACTACCTGGTGCACTCTTGAAGTGGACACTGGGGACAGTCTGCCTGTTAAAAATACGATTTACAGGCAACCTGACCATGTCAGGGACTGCATCAGGACTGAAGTCCAGAAGATGTTGGATTTGGGAGTCATTGAGCCCTCAGATAGCCCTTGGGCTAGTCCAGTAGTCTTAGTGCCTAAGCCTCACACCTAGGGTGGTAAGAGAGAGATGAGGTTTTGTGTAGACTACAGAGGTCTCAATGCAGTCACTAGGACTGATGCCCATCCAATCCCTGGGGCAGATGAGCTAATAGACACTTTGGCCTCAGCCAAGTTTCTCAGCACATTTGACCTGACAGCTGGCTACTGGCAAATCAGACTAGCTGAGGATGCAAAAGCCAAAACAGCATTTTCTACCCCTAGTGGGCACTACCAATTTGTGGTGATGCCCTTTGGTTTGAAAAATGCACCTGCCACTTTTCAAAGGTTGGTGAATAAAGTCCTTACAGGTCTGGAGGCCAATAGTGCAGCATATCTAGATGATATTGCTGTCTTTAGCTCCACCTGGGAGGATCACCTGGTCCACCTGAGAAATGTTTTAGAGGCCCTGCAAAAGGCAGGCCTCACTATCAAGGCCACCAAGTGCCAGATAGGGCAGAGCCAAGTTGTATACCTGGGCCACCTTGTGGGTGGAGGCCAAGTTCAACCATTGCAGAGCAAAATCCAGACCATCATGGACTGGGTTGCTCCAACCACCCAGACTCAGGTCAGAGCTTTCTTGGGCCTGACTGGGTACTATAGAAGATTTGTCAAAGGTTATGGATCCATAGTGACCCCTTTGAATGACTTGACTTCTAAAAGAATGCCCAAGAAAGTTCAGTGGACAGTGAGCTGTCAAAAGGCATTTGATGACCTGAAGCAGGCCATGTGCACTGCTCCCATTCTGCAAAGTCCTGATTACTCCAAGCAATTCATTGTCCAGACAGATGCATCTGAGTTGGGGGTAGGGGCTGTATTATCACAATTGAATGATGAAGGTCAGGATCAGGCAGTAGCTTTTATTAGCAGAAGGCTGACCCCCAGAGAGAAACGTTGGTCGACCATTGAGAGGGAGGCCTTTGCTGTGGTTTGGGCTCTGAAGAAGTTGAGGCCATACTTGTTTGGCACTCACTTCATTGTTCAGACTGACCACAAGCCCCTCTTATGGCTAAAACAGATGAAGGGTGAAAACCCCAAACTTTTGAGGTGGTCCATTTCCCTACAGGGGATGGACTATACAGTGGAACATAGACCTGGGAGTAACCATGCCAATGCAGATGGACTCTCCAGATATTTCCACTTAGAACATGAAGACTCAACTGGTCAAGGTCAGCCTTATCTCCCACGCTGTTCAATCTGTACGTGACACCACTGGCTAAACTGATAAAAGATCAAGGCCTAGTGCTAGTGTTGTACGCAGACGACACTCAGCTCGGAAGTAACAGCAGAACGATTCCGTAACTGTCTCACAAGACTGATGGCTTGGATGAATACAAATTATCTAAAGCTTAACACGGAAAAAACCGAGGTAGTAGAGTTTGGCCAAAAACCCTCAATCTGGAATCACCTATGGTGGCCTCCAGAAGCTGGCACCTGCCCTGTCCCTGTGCCTAAGGCAAGGAATCTAGGCTTCTTGATTGACAAGGATTTAACACACACCTCACAAATTAATCAAGTCATCTCGGCCTGTTTCTTCACGATCAAGGTCCTATGGAAAATACTTCCGTTTATTCCTTTCTCTTTAAGGAAAACGGTCGTAGGAGCCTTGGTTCTGTCGAGAATCGACTACTGCAATGCACTGTATTTGGGAGCTGGGGCAAGACAGTTTTCCAAACTTCAGTCATTGCAGAATGCTGCCGCAAGAATACTGCTGGACCTACCCAAACATCATCCGACGTCTAGTGGCATAAGGCAGCTTCATTGGCTTCCAGTCAGACGACGTGTGGATTTCAAGGCCTTGTGCCTAGTACATAAAGCTGTGTACGGAGGAGGTGCGGCGGATATCCGACCCCTCTTCCCTCGATATGTGCCTACACGTGCACTAAGGTCTTGTAGCTTAGGGCTGGTATGCCTCCCTAAGATAAGAAGAGTCCGATGGGGAGGAAAGGGATTCTCATTCCAAGCGGCGAAGCTATAGAACTCCCTCCCCACACAGTTACGACTACAAGCCAACAGGATTCTGTTCAGGAAAGCATTAAAAACCTGGCTCTTCACAAAAACCTAGGTTTTGTGACCCAGCCCCACCCTCATCCTCGCTTAGCGCCAAGACGCCTCGGCAATAGTGCGCTTAATGAATAATTCAGTCAGTCAGTCAAGGTTAGTTTAATGTCCTGACGTTTGGGGGGGTTGTGTAGGAGAGTAGGATCTGCTTCTTCTAGTTACCCCCACTTTTTGCTGATGTTTCACTGTTTTTCGACTTAGCCAGACTGAGGCCCTGCTAATCAGGACCCCAGTCTATCTGCTTTCTCCTCTAAATTGACTGTATGTACTTTAGGTACACTCCAGATTGGATTCTGGGGTGCCCTTATAAGTCCCTAGTATATGGTATCCTATGTACCCAGGGCATAGGTACCCCAGAGAGCCTACCAGGGGCTGCAGCATATATTATGCCACCCCTGGAAAGCCTTCCAAAATGACACCACAGGTCTGCTACAGCAGCCTGGGTAAGGTGGTGCATGCACCCTTACTGAGATATAGGTTCACTATATCTCTCCTATCACTGCACATATAACCCTATCATACACCCCTATGGCAGGCCTTATCGATCCTGAAGGCAGGGTGCGTGGTTTTGTGTGAGAGGGTGCCCCTGCATGAGCAGAGCCCCTCTGCAGCCTTCGGAATCTATTCTCCGGGGTTGTCTGTGATGCAGCCTGACCATATACTCTTAAGTGCATTATAACCAAACGGTAAATGCTAACTTTGGGATGGCTGCACGGAAACATGTCGTGTTTGGTGTCAAACACCTTGGAATCATACCCCCACACCAGTAACTGGTGTGGGAGTATGATCCCACCCTTCTAGAGGGGAAGACATATACACACCGGTACACCCAGTACCAGCTTCTCTGAGCCCTGGCATCACAAAATGGATGCTGCAGCCACAGACACGAGTCTGGCCTCCTGCTGCTGACCGAAACTCCGGCAGGGGGGGCCTGGACAATAGGTTTCCTGTCCCAGGGAGGTGTTACCACCTCCCAGACAGGCTTTAGTGTATTGGGGCTGGGTGGGTGCACTCCACGAGTGCTTTGAAGTCCTGCACTGGAGGCACATTTGGTGTCCGTGTGCATAGCCCAGTTCAAACCGGTTGCAGGGGCTGCCAGCCCCTGCTCTGGCGCGAAACTGGACAAAGGGAAATGGGTGTAGCCACCCCTCTTTCCAAACCCTCCCATAGGTGGGTCCTCTGAGTTAGTCCAACCCCTTCCTTGGGTATAAGATAGGAACGCTGGCAACAGGACTTTAGATATCACTGGACGAAACTCTGAAACTGAATCCTGGACCTTCGACGATCTGTTCAACGCCAGATGACTGAAGAATCTCCCTTGGGGTAAAGGAGTTACTCCCCTGCTTGGGTGGCACCAAAGACGCATCTGTCCGTTCTGCATCTCCGAAGCTCCCGCCGGATGCCGACGACCCTGCAACCCAGGAGGTGGGTTTCCAGACTTCCCAGAGGCTGACCCGAGTCCCCAGCAAAGCTGAGACCCGTAGCCCTCGTGGGTACCGTGGAACCGGAACCCCTGGACACCGTGCACATTTGCAAGTGCATATGCTTCGTGCCAATCCTAGAGGCTGTGCTTTGGGTTACTTGTAGCCCTGACCCCGAGCAGTGAATCCACCGAAGATTGCGGGCCTGCCCACTCCAAGTGACCCGTGGGCCGCCATTTTGTGATTCCTCTCGAGGTCCCTTCGCGATCCCTTGTCCGTCGACTTGTGGGTCCCACAGAAGGACAACTCTACTTTCAACGGGCCTCCCTGGTTGCTCCAGGCCTGCCCTGACTCTCCCTCGCTGGGGGAGTCCCTCGGACCTCGCTGGTCCGCACCAAAGCCTTTGTTCTCTTCCTGTGTGGGTTGCTGTTGCCAAGGCTTGTTGTGTCCAATCCGGGCACCGACGCTGCAGCACTCGACATCCTTCGTGGGACAGCTCGAATCCAGTTCCTGGTCATCGTCGACGCCTCCTGGTCCTTGTGGCTGAAGAATCAAGCTTCACCTCTTCGCACCTGAAGCACCCGACATCGGTGGGCATTCGATTGCTCCGCTCCTGGTCACTGGCTAGTGACCCAGACTCTGTCCCCTCTGCTTTCAGGTTCTTCACATCTTCGATCCAGGCTTGGATCCCCCCGGACACTTTTCTTCTCCAAGGCAGCAGCACTTTGCAGCAGACCGCCATTGAAAACGACGGCGATTCCCGACACCCTTTGACACCTATGCACCCGGCTTCCCTGGGTGAGGTAACTCGAGTACTCCGGTGCTCCCATGGGTGTTGGCCCTAGAACCCCTTAAGTCTAAAGGGGTTTGTTGAAAGTCCTCTCTTAAGTGTCCTTTATCTTTAAAATTCCAACCGCGACTTTCCGCATGGAATCCTACGGCGCTCGCGGCTGTGTTCCCACACTGCACACGTCCCCCGTGGGTCTCCTGTGTCACTACCTTGGGTGGTTCCTTGGGGTCCCAGCGATTCTACGTGCTTTAGGCACTGTGTCTAGTCAAGTCGTGGTTCTTATACCACTTTCTTAGTATATGGTTTGGTCTCCCCTGGAGCCCACTGTGTATTGTGCTATTTATTGTCGTTTTAATACTGTGATATTGTGTATCTTGGGCTCTAATCTCATAAAGAGATTAGTAGTGAGTGTTTAGAAATAAATGCATATATTTTATATATATCTTGTGTGGTTCTCCTTTCATTTAGTTATTCAAGAGGTTATAATCTGGTAAACCAAGCTGCTTTACACTCCTTCAAGACTTAGCCTGAAGGCTGCTCTCCATAGCTACCACTAGGATAGCTTTCAATAAAGGTTGTCTTTAAACCTATCATCAATAAGGGTTGTTTGGACTAGTGCAAGGTGCCCACTATAACTAGTGGACAGCATATGCCAGGCCAACTTCTCACAGCCGTCAGCTCGACGGAGTACTTGGGACCGCCGCTGCGGCAGGACGGTGGTAATACCGCCAAGATCTAAATCAGGCCCTAAGTCTTAGCCTTACAAATTTCATTCAAAGAAACACTTTGACTGTCTGCCCAAGAAGCAGAAATGCATCTTTGACCCTTCTCTGATTTGCCTTCTGGACAGGTATGTTATTTAAAGAGTATGCCATTGAAATAGTAGTGCAAATTCGTTTGGTAATTGATATATTTGATGCTTTATGCCCTGACTATTAAACACCAAATGTCACAAACAAGTAATCTGTCTTTTTTAATGCATTAGATCTCTTTAAGTTTATCAACACTGCTCTCGTACCACCCATCAACACCACAGTTCTTCTTTTGAACCTGGATTAGGAAAAATTAAAGAAACAAAATCTCATCAGAATTAAACCTGGATGATATTTTGAGGCAACAAGCAGGTTTGGGCTTTAAAACTTTTCAGACTTCTTGCATTTAACTTCTCATTGCTTGATTCCACTACCAGGAGCTCTAAACGCTTTAATAGCAGACCATTGTGCCTTTAAAGTAGACACTGCAAGATTTTTCTCAAATCCATCCTGTAGAAATTCGAATATTGAAGAAACTTCACACTCCACAGAAGAGATCGAATTCAAAGAACACCATTGATCAAAATGTTTCCAGTATTTTGAATATAACTTCAAAGTAGGACGACAGGATTTCTGAACTACTTTGGCTAAATGAAGCGGAATCCCTCTGCTTTGAGGTCCTAGCCTCTCAATTTCCAGACCGACAGTGACACGTGATAGAGGAACACACCCTAGTTCTCGGAGAGGAAAAGTTGAATTGGAATTTTCCAGTGAGTGCCCACTGACATGGATTTCACCAAGGGTAACCAAGATCTGTGTTGCCAAAATGGTACCATTAGTATTACTTCTGCTGTCTACTGTTTTATTTTCAGAAGTAAGTGCAGATTCCTTTAAGAAGTTGGTATGCCATTCTTTAAGAAACAGATTTTGTCTTGCTGCAGTGCTAGCACCATCTGAAAGTGCAGATGCTTGTACCACATGAAATGAGATATCGGAAAGGAATTCAGCTTGTTTATCTATCGCCTCTAACAAATTAGAGCAGTCAGTTCCATTTTGAATTGCTTTAAACAGATTCCTGATGTCAGAAATGAGCAACTGGCTATTGTTGGCTACATAGATTTCCACTCTCATGGCCAAATGCACTCTTTTTAATTGTTAATTCCATCTTCTTATTGGTTTGATCTTCAAGGATATTCTCTTCTGTCACAGAAGTGTGTCCCACTAAACTATCTACTATAGAATACACAACCACTGTCTCTAGAAACTTCTGTTCTTCAGTAAAAAAAAATCTTGTCATGAATCTAGGCACATCAGTTGTATCACGATTTTTCCATTCCTGCATTAAAACATTCAAAACATGTTGGCAAATAGGTAAAACAGGAGGAGTTTTCAAAATGTATCTTAGGACAGGTTCAGATGAAGCTGAAGGCATTTTCTCTGCTGGAAACCCCTTCTTCTGTCACATCCTTGGCTAGAATTTCAGGCAAGATCTCTTTGTCAATGTACTTTCCTCTTTGGTCTGTGAGGGCCATATCCATTTCATCTTCACAACTAGAAAAAGAAATGTCCTGCAAAGTTTGAGATTTTACAGGAGATTCAATACTGCCCATAGTTTCTTACAGAATTGTCCTGAACCTTGACTCAAAATCTTCTTCTAGCCCTTCACAAGATCTTTTGCAAGGAGATTGAGGAAGATCCTTCCTCCACGAGACCCATTCTCCACAAGGTGCCTTTTCTTAGTGAATTTTCCCATCATACAATGAAGCCTTTGACTTGGCTGACTGCCAGGCATTTCCACCCACAGTTACAAAAAAAACAATTCCTTGAAAATACTGCTGCGTTTAAATTGAGAAAGAATGTGTTTTAGTCAGCTGGTAAATGATCCACATCATGCATTCTCCAATTTCAATAAATCATATGCACAGAGACAGGCCACAGCAATTACCACACGTGAAGCCCGCACCAACAGAATTCCACTTTACAATGCACCAGTAAGCTTTCCAAACTCACTTATCTTTACATATGTGAAGGAAAATATGCCATATCTCTTTTCTTGTATTTTGCCTCACAGGAAAAAAACACAATCTTTCTATTCACTGCCACTGACAGCAAATGGCTTCTGCTGTGTTGTATGTTGTAAGGGAGAGGAGCCAAAACCTCCTCCCTTTGTTGTCTCTGAAGTGTTGCACCACCATTTCCCTCCGTGCCTGGCATAGAAGGATTCTGGTGTGGATGTTGGAGATCTGGGCCCAGCAGGGATCCCTACTTCCTATCCTCATCTGGGTTATTAGAGCAACAGGAAGTTTCATGGATAGGCTTAGCCTTATATGCCCATGTGGTAGATGGAGGTTTAGGTTGCTTACTGTTCTTTCTCATGTCTGGGGTGTGTTCACCTCAAAAGTAATGACAGGGACGAGGATGTAAGACTTAGGGATTGTAACTGTAATTGCATTTATATAGTGCTTACTACCCCTGATGAGGAGTCAAAGCGCTTTTTTGGTGAGTAGCACGCTACTCCGGAGCCCAAAAAGGATTGGTGGTGAATTAGTATAAGTATAGTGAGATATCAAATTAATTTGAGCGGTGGATATATTAGTCTGTTATTTGGATTGAAAAGGATAGCGGAGGGATAGAAGAGAGAAGGATTTGCATTTATATAGCGCTTGCTACCCCTGATGAGGTGTTGAAGCTCTTTTCGGAGAGTAGCACGCTACTCTGGAACCCAAAACGGTTTTGTGGGGAATTAGTATAGGGAAATATTAAGTTAATTTGAATTGAGCGGTGGACATGTTAGTCTGTTATTTGGATTGAAAAAGGATAGTGGTGGGATAGGGAAGGGTTTGCATTTATATAGCGCTTGCTACCTCTGATGAGTTGTTGAAGCGCATTTCGGGGGGAAGCACGCTACTCCGAACCCAAACAGGATTAGTGGGAAATTAGTATAGGGAAATATGAAATTAACTTGAGTGGTGGACATGTTAGTCTGTTATTTGGATTAAAAAGGAATAGTGGAGGGATAGAAGAGGGAAGGGCCAAGAAAGTTTTTTTTTAATGGAGTTCATAGCAGTAGTCATAGCAGTAGGAGGGGGTTTGGGATGAGTAAAGGGAAGGCAGAGGGGGAAGAGCCAGAGGGAAGGGTGTAGAAAGGTTTGTTTGGGATATCTGAATAGCCAAAGGGGTATGAGATGATGCAAGGAGGGGTAGAGGAACAAAGAGTCTAGAAAGGGTTATTTTGGTGATCATAGTAGTGGTATGGGGTTTGGGATGAGTGAGAGAGTGGAGGTAGAGGATATATTGAGAAAGGTATAGGGTGAGAAATAGGATAGTGCATTGAAAAGAGTAGTAGAATGATGTTCGAGATGAGCCAGAGAGTGGAGGTAGAGGATATTTTGAGAGAGGTATAGAGTGAGAAATAGGGTAGTGCATTCGAGAGAGTAGTAGAGTGAGGTTTGAGATGAGTCAGACAGTGGAGGTAGAGGATATATTGAGAGAGGTATAGAGTGAGAAATAGGATAGTGCATTGGAAAGAGTAGCAGAGTGAGGTTTGAGATGAGTCAGAGAGTGGAGGTAGAGGATATATATTGAGAGAGGTATAGGGTGAGAAATAGGGTAGTGCCCAGTGGCGGCTCCTCCGCTAAGGTGGAGGAGCGTCGCCCCACTGCTCAAAAGGAAACATAAAATGATAATAACGTATTGTTATTATCATTTTATTTTTCCAATTGAGTCAGTGGCTCTCGGAGTGGGGCAGGCCAGATCAGGGAGAGGAGTGGTTAACACTCAAGTGTGTATGACTGCTCGGCCGGCCCTCTCAAGCCAGCCAAACAGTCCTGCGCACTTTGCATCTTCCCCAACAGGCTTGCTTTCACAGCCTGGTGAGGAACATGCAATGCCTCCCATTCCCCGTCTGAACGCTGATCCACTGCGCTCAGACCAATCACAACAATGTATTGCAGCGTTGTGATTGACTATGGGGAGCCTGGGAGCCCAGGTGCTTCCTCTGTTGCAGGCGGAGACAGGGAAAAAGAGGACGGAGAAAGGAGACGGCGGCCGGCCAAGGTAAGTGATTTTTTTTTCATTTTCTTCGTTCTCGCCCAACACCCGACCCCTGCCACCTCACCCCCGCCTCCCCACTCCCGTCCGGTAGCAGCCACTACTGGTAGTGCAGTCGAGAGAGTAGTAGAACGAGGTTTTAGATGAGTCAGAGAGTGGAGGTAGAGGAATATTGTGAGAGGTATAGGGTGAGAAACAGGGTAGTGCATTGGATATGCTGAATTAGAAGCAAAGTAATAAATATAAAGATACATAAGTACATGGAAAGGTATATATGTATAAGGAAGGTAATATATGTAGATTAAAGGTTTATTTAATAAACTCAGACTTTCAAGTGTTGCTGCACTTTAAATGTTTTTTTGTTTGTAATTCAAGAGTAAAACAGTTGTAGATAAATAGTTATGATTAAAGATTTACTTATTTATGCAGTCACTTATATACATGTTAAACCTAGAATATTGTAACTATAAGTAATATGTACATTTGTTATGCAGAACTAACGAATATCTATATCTTTGAAACATAATTATTATACATGTTTATACTAAGCAATACACATATGTAGGCACACATCTATAGTCCAAATAAATGCTTATATACAGAGGGATATGCTGTATATTTATGTTTGACTATGGTGGTTATGTGAGGAAGAGCCAACTCTTGAGTAGTCTTCTGAAGATAACGTGGTTTCCGTGGATCTTATGTTTGGGGGTAAAGAGTTCCATTGTTTGACTGCTTAAACAGAGAAGGATGTGCTACCTATGGTTTTTTCTTGTACGGTGGGATTTTTAGGGGAGGTGCCAATCTAGAGCAGAGGTTCCTTTGTTGAATGTATTTGGTGATTTTATTCCTGATGAAGAGTGGTCCTGTTCCATGTATTGCTTTGTGGGTGATACAAAGCAGCTTGAAAATGGATCTTCTGGCAATCGTTAACCAATGTAAGTCTTTCAAGGCAGGGGAGATGTGGGCTTGTGACAGAGTAGTCTGGCAGCAGAGTTCTGAATCCATTGTAGTTTTTTCATAGTTGCTAAAGGTGATCCGTGGTAGAAGCTATTGACGTAATCGAGTTTAGACAGAACAAGAGAGATGGTAGCCTGGACCATGTGTTGAAAACCCAGGTGGGGGAAGATGCATCGTAGATTTTTTTATAGTAACAAAGCTTGATCTTGCTAGTTTGTCCACTTGGGTATTCATTGATAGCTTGGAGTCCATATTGAAACCAAGGTTTCTTACTTCCTTTGATACTTTAGCTGGTGTTCCCAGATCATCAGGCCATGCGGCTAGTGGGACATCATTTTTCCAATCGCCGCAAGTGAGTATTTTCGTTTTGGAAGCATTGAAACATTCAATTTGAGATGGCTCCATGTCATCCATTAATCCACGGCTCTGAGGCAAACTGAAAATTGGTGAGTTTCCAATGTCTTTGGGGCTTTGCAGTTGTATTTGTGGCCTTCCAGGAGCATTTGTGTGTCATCTGCATAGTTATAGCATGTGAGGTGAAATTGATTGATCAGAGCCGGTAATGACTTAATATAAATGTTGAAAAGCATGGGTGAGATGATAGATGCTTATGTGAAGTACGGTTTGGAAGAGAAAGGGGGGAGTGGTAGGGATGACATTAGTTCCTTTGTGAAGGTAGGATGTGATCCAGTTGAGAGCAGTCCCCTCTATGCCGGCTTCGTAGAGTCTTTGTATTAGAGTGTCATGGTCAACCGTGTCAAAGGCAGCTGAGAGGTCCAAGGGAAGTAGTGCAGCAACCCTGTTCAGGTCAACTGTGTTGTTAAGGTCATCCCAGTTGGCAGCGAGGGCAGATTCTGTGCCTCTTCCTGGTCGGAATCGTGTTTGGAAGTCTGAAAGTATGGAATTTTCTTCAATGAACTGTTACATCTGGGCGAATGCTGCTCTTTCTATCAGTTTGCCCAGGAAAGGTCCATTTGTAATCGGTCTGTAGTTGTCGGGGTTCAGCAGGTTTGTTTTCTTCAGTAATGGGCGTATGTATGACTTTTTTTTAGCTCTTCTGGAAATATTCCCGTAGTTAAGGAACTATTGAGGATTCTTCTTAATGGTGTGGCAGCAGAGGTAGTTAGAAGAACTTTCTTGAAGGTTTGTGGTGGGCACGGGTCAGAAGGGCTGCCTGCAGGCTTGCTTGCTTTGACCAGGTTCATAAATTCATCATGTGAAATTTGTTGGAAAGACTGGAGAGTCTGGGTTAGCGTATTCTTGGATTGTTGTTTTGGAGAAGGGTCGGTGCTGGTGGTTTTTCATTGTTTTAAATAGGAGTCCAACGTGTCTGCTTTGGTCGTTGATTTGATTTGCCAGTTTGTCTGTGAAATCTTGGGATGAACACTTTCCAGGCAATTTGGTTTACGAAATTGCGTGAGAATTTTATAGAATTCTTCATTTGCACATTTAGCATGTAGAAACAGGGGACATTTACAAAAATGTGACAACGCAGCACAGGCACCAAGGTTGCTGCATTGCGTCAAAGAAAGAGTAAAAAGCAGTGCCATATTTATTAAGATGTGGAGTTGTTTTTCTCCAGCCCAGCACTGATGCATTTTAGGCTGCAATGCACTGATGCACACACTCTTGAACTGCAGTGCCATGGTGTGTGCTTTCTGTCAAGCATAGGTTTTGGACTGAAAGTAGAGACGTCCAGTGCAAAAACCTTGCTTTACCAGTTTTTCCACTTTGTATCTGTGCTGTACAATGCAGCACACATGCAAAGTTTGAAAAGCAAGGAGAAATTCAAGAATCGTGTGATCTTCTAAGAATGCCATAAGCTGTTTATTCACATAGCTTTCAAGCATTTTCCCTACTGGAGGAAGAAGAGACACAGGACAATAGTTGGCCATGTGTTTGGGGTCTGCATTAGATTTTTTAGGAATGGGGTTGACCAAAGCAGTCTACCAGGCTGACGGTAATTTGGCAGATTCAAGAGAAAGATTAAACGAGAATAGAATGACCGGTGCTAACAGAACTGATTGAGTGACCGCAATCCTAGGAGAACAGACATCCACAGGGGAGCCTGATTTAGCTTTAGTCAAGAATGTTAAAACTTGATCTAGAGTGAGAAGTTCAAACCTGTCCCAAAGTGGAGGAGAAACATTATGAAACAGCATTGGAGAGATGGGATTGTTCTGCTCCTGATTGATGGAAAATGTCTTATAAATCACATCAATTTTGTCCTCCAAAAAATCAGTCGGAAATTACAGAGTTCTTGAGAGGCAGGTATATCTGAGACGCAAATTTGGGGATGGATAAAGTTTGGTACTTGCATGTCAATACAGAGGCATACTGCCCTTGCTGTTTGGGTTGCAGGGCTATCACAATTGTTGACACCCATGGGGTTTGTCCCATCACCATTTCAATAACATCCATCGCATCTTGCCTTTCCAGTTCCTTTTCAACTTGTGGTCTGAGGTGGAAGGGCACCCTCGGTGCTGAGGGTGATCAGTTTAACTGTCTTGTTTATGTGAAATTTGACAGTGTGATTCTTCAGGCAGCCAGGCCTTGGAAGAGATGCTGAAAACCCTTGGGATGTTCTTGACCTGGCAAAAGTAGATTAGATTTGAAGCAACGAGAGAGGGGGGGGGGATGTGAGCCAATAAAGGTCCAGTACCTGGGCTCCGAAAACAATAATCTGATCAACAGGGAAGGTGCTGTTCCTATCAGAAAGTAGGAAGGATGGCAAAATGGTGCACTAAATATAGAGAGGGAACCTTAAGGACTATTTCATGTTATCCTCACACACCCCTGAGGATGTCATGCTTCATCATTGGGCTTTTGCTCCTCATAGGGCCGGCACTGCATTGCCCTACGGGCCCACCGAAGGGCCACTTTGGCATAGATCTTTTGTTTATGCCGTATGATGAAAGGTGCGAGTATGAGGGCGTCCTAAATGTGTGGGGTGATTGTACATGTGAAGGTGGCTAAATTAAGACTATCTAGGAGATATCAAATAATTCTTTAATGTAAGGATTCTCCTGACAGGATAAAAAAAAACATAAAAGTTTGGGGCTACTGTGGGGGAGTAATGTACCCAAGTAGCTTCAAGTTTGTGAGTGTAGTTTATTAAGGGTCAACATGTTTTATGCACTATGGTCTGGGAACGATCCACTACACTTCTTCAGTACCAAAGAAAAGAGGTAGTGAACCTCCCCCACACCTATACCGTGATATATAGTGGCGGTATACCTCATAAAAAGGAAATACCTGCTACAAAGTTAAAATGATCATCCGACCTGGAAGGAAGAAAGAAACAATAGGAGAGAACAACAGGTTGAGATTCTGCATATCCGGTGTAGGGTGTCCTTACAATCACTGTCCCAGTAACAGAATGTCTCCAGTGGTAGACATATGCTTGCTGTTATTGCCACTAAATCGTTGCCAAATAGTGAAACACGTGACAGATATATTCACACATCATAGCATGGACAGACACAGAATATACAACATGTAATGGTAAAACGTGTGCAAGTGTCACACAGTGAATCGCCGTGTGACAGGTAATCTTAAGTTTGCCTGGGGGATCTTACCCTTCAGATCGATCAGTATTGCACCATAGTCCAGAACAGAGGTTAGTGCACAGCTGCAAACTGTAACACAAAAGGTAATGACAGTCAGGTACACTTATCTGGTGGTTGCGAAGGTGCATGGGCCAAGCGTCTAAGCCAGACTCCAGAGAGGCATACAGGACCATAGTACTTACATGGCTCATACGCGTGAGGTGCGAGAGACCTACCCTCCTCTGTTCACTCAGATCGAGACAGAGCAGAGGAGGTGGTCTTCTTTAAAAATGCTGCTAATTTGGAGATCGCCATCAGGGAAAATCCGCCTTCGGGCCTTCTTTCAAGACAAGACTGCCCCATACTGTGAGGGCTCCGGATTAAGGGTACCGTAAAGGTTCACACCTACTGCAGCAATGACACCGACACGACTCAGAACAGTTGAATCATATGATAATTTACCATCTAGACAACATGAAGCTATCACCTCCTTGACTGAGGACCCCACGATCATAATAAAACCAGCGGACAAAGGCGGGGTGATTGTGGTAATGAACTCCACTGACTACTAGCAAGAGCGCCTCCATCAGCGAGCGGATGGGAGAAACTACCGCCGAATGGATTGAGACCCAACAAACACTGATGAAACGCATCCAATCCATGGTCACGACAGCAGAAGCACAGGACTAGATCTCGAAACATGAAGCCGAGTTTCTAGTGAATATGTCCCCAAGGACCCAGTATTTTTACGTACTACCGAAAATACATAAGGACATTAATCCACCTCCAGGCAGACCCATCGTCTCAGTCATTGGATCCCTACTGGAACCATCAAGTCAATTCTGCAACCACTATCTTTAACCTTTGGTCCAGAGTATCCCGTCGTTCCTCAAGGACACCAGGGACGTGCTGAACCTGGTTGCTGACATCGACAATCAACATTAGCTTGCCCACATTGTAACTCTAGCCGTGGAAGCGTTGTATAAAAAACATCCCTCAGGACGCACACCATTGAGGTCATTGAGACTTGCCTAAGAGCAGGAACCTGGACGACTAAGAAACCTATTGATTTCATCATTGAGGGTGCCGAGATGGTGTTGAAAAACAACTTCTTTAAATTCAAAACTCAGATATACCACCAAATACAAGGGACATCGATGGGCAGTACATTCGCCCGAGCCTGGCCTTCCTCTACATGGCCCACTTTGACACACAACACATTCTGTCTGCCACCAATCCCTTTAAGGAGAACATCCTCACATGGAGACGGCACATCAATGACATTCTGGTCCTTTGGAAGGGTGCAGAAACCAAATGTCGTGAATTTGGGGACTGGATTAATACCCTGAACCCTAAGGTTCACCCAGTCATCCTCCATGAAAGAGATATTGTTTCTGGATCTAGTCATCTCTATTTAGGACAGACACCTGTGTACTAAGACCTACATGAAAAGCACCAATTGTAACAGCCTACTATTATTCGACAGTCACCATCCGAAAGCTCTATGGGAGAACCTGCTATACGGACAGTTTCTGTGTCTACGAAGAAATTGCAGCTCACTAAAGGAATACGAAACACAAGCCCAGACACTCAGTAAAAACCTATCCGACAGGCACTGCCCACCAGAGTCATCAAACAAGCTGAAAAAAGAGCCTGCAACAATCATGGGAAGCCCTCTTGGAGACCAACACAAGACCTAAAGAAGATTTCATGACATGTGTGACCACCTGCAGACCTAATTCAAACAGAATCAAACGTATTATGAAACATTGGGGAATTCTTATATGGGCTCCGTGCATCCCAAACCGCCTGCAGTCCTGGACATGCACTGACTTCAGCAGTGGAGATTCTTTTCCAAGCAATTTATATGGATTGGATCTTGGAGGGACCTATTAATTATATACCTTAAGACTCTCTCAGCTACGCCAATTTTTTCCGTATTTATATGACCAATAAATGAATTGACCCGGAGTACATTCCTTGTACCTACCTGCGATTTGGGATGGACCAGCCCTGTTTGCACAACTGATGGATGCTCCTTAATTGTTTTTGTCCTGATGATGACCAGTTAATTGCATATGGTCGAAACGCCGTCTACGCCTTCCTTGGCAAAAAATAAGAGGAAGCATTGAGTGTTTTCTGTTTTTTGTAATTGTACAAATCTGTCTTTGAATATATTGTTTCCTTTTTTGCCTTGTTCACTATTTATGTTTACACTTTAGTTTGTCCTTTGTTATTGACATATGTTTGTGTAACCGTTTGAGCACCTTCTGTATTTTTTGTATATATTTTTATTCATGAAAAATATAATCTTTTGATAATAATTGTTTAAGGGTACTGAATCATTTCATGATTTTTCTTAAATGTGATCTTGCTGAACCATTTCAGGTTGTAAATGTTTTGTTTTCGAATTGTGAACCTGAACCACTGTAGCATTTATACTGTTTATTAGCCCCAGGTTTGGGTTACAGGGCTGCCCCTGTTCGTTGGAATCACTTTTAGAAAGTTGACATTTACTTACTTTAGCCATTTGGTGCCTTTTGTCTGTCTCTGGAATATACGTTTGGGGTGGGTGACAGCTGGTTTCCCACATTCCCTCTTGACAGTCAAACACAAAGAAAGGGTAGGTATGCCTGAGTGGTCATCTGCATGCAGATGGGCCATCCTGAGCAGGATGAGAGGAAGGAGCTGACACTTACACCTGAGAGGGCTGTGTCCTGTCCCCACACAAAGGATTGATTAATTGATTACCCCCCCTGTAGTGCGTCTGGAGCCAGGGCAGGAAGGGGAACCTCTGTGCATTTCAAAGCTTTTTTTGAAGTCTCCCCTACTTCAAAGGCACCGCTGGGTATACGTTCTGGACCTCTGGTGTTATCAAATCAGACACTTCTGGACCTGTGACTAACCTGTCAGGCAGAAAAGCTGCTGTTCTGCTGAAAGGACTGCCACCCTGCTGGACTGCTGCTTTGCTGTACTCTTGCCTTGCTGTGTTCTTGCCTTGCTGAGCTGCCCTGCTGTCTGCGGTTCTCCTGACTGGGTAAGAAGGACTGGACCTGCATCACTTGAACCCAGAGTGACTCCAAGGGCTCACCTCCTGTTCCCAAGTATCAGGGATATCAAAGACGTGAACCCCCTGCACCAGGACTCTGCAAGCTGCATGTCTGCCCTGCCAAGTGGTGCCACCCCAGTCCTGCACCCTTGGAAGTGAGGCTTAAGGTGCTCTACATCCAGAACCCACGCATTCTCATCGGAACCGGCACATCCGCGCCTTTGTGTGGGTCGGAACCAGTGCATCCTCGTTGCTGCATGTAGCGGACCCGGCGCATTGCCCTTGGAACCACTGCATCGGAAGCTGGAGAGGAAGCTGACAAGGGGCAGGCACTAGTCCTGTTAGACCTATCGGCAGCCTTTGACACAGTGGACCATGACACTCTAGTAAACTGTGTCGAAGCCGCCAGCTTGCAGGGAAGTGCTCTAGACTGGATGAAGTCCTTTCTCTATGACCGATCTCAGTCGGTTTGTCTCTCTTCTTTCCGCTCTTCTTAACTTAACTGTGGAGTACCTCGGGGCTCCTCTTTGTCCCATCTGCCATTTCATTTGTATATATTTGCCCACTGGTACATACTTTACAGAGGCAAAATGTGAAGATATATAGTTATGCCGATTACATGCAGCTGTTATTCAATATCGATGATACGCCAGAATCTACCAAATTCTTCCAGAACACCATGATATTTATTCGGGACTGGATGAACTGCCATCAACTGAAACTGAACTCGGATAAAACAGGGTTAGTGATGGTTCCATAGGCCAATCTTCTTGCTGAGTGTGGACGTCAAAATCTTTACAGGTATTCTGACAAACAGGCTTGGTATTGCTCTACTGGGACTGGTGTATCTGGGTCAGTAGGCTGTGTAGGGATTGCAGCAACACTAAAAAGATAATGCATTTGATGGATAACATTCAGACAACTCATACGTGGTGATAGTCTCACTTGATGGCATTCGACTTGGACCACTGGCACTTTCTGGATTGCACCCTGGCAATCTTCGGCATTGGCCCCAGGCTTAGGGAATGGGTATTCAGCAGCTATAAGAACCCCGAGGCATCAGTCATGGTGAACAATTACTTCTCAGTGTAGTGTACAGTGGGAAGGGGAACGAGGCATGGCTGCCTCGTCTCCCAATGCTTTTTAGGTCGCAGCCTACCAGACAGCACAGCTGTCTGGTTTGCTTAAGGCATCTTGGGGGCTTTCAGAAAGTTGAAATAGGAATGCATTCTGCCTGTTAATTACCATTGGCTTTGTAACTCACATTTTCTGCTTTAGGCTGTCCAGGTTCAGTTCGTTCCTCCCGTTGCCTAAACCATGTTTACTGTATTCTTCCAACTCGTTTTCTGTAAATAGGCCTTTAAATCTTGTTCTTATCTTTTCACATTTGCAGTGCAGTCAAAGACAGAGGTCAAATGTCAAGCTGTGTCTTCGAGGGAGCATGGTGTTTACTTCAAAGTGAGAGCATTTATAGGAAAAAGAATGCAGATTACTCTGTGCCCCTCCTATGCTCCACTTACGAGGCTGTAACATAACCCTTAAATAGCACATCACGTAACATGCGGATGACAGATTTTTATTTTAGCTAGATAGGTAATATGTATGTTATGTAAAGCACTCTGACACCCTGCACTGGGATTAGTAGAGCTATAAAAGAAATAAAATAGTGGTAGTTTTTTTAAACCACGTTCTCTTTCTGTGCAGCACATCGAGCCAGCACTCAGGCTCATTAAATATTAAACTGAGTTTTCAGGAACATTATCTACTCACTAATATTGCATCGAGGCACTCCCTAGATCGTTGGCCCCAGAGGGTCCTGCCCCCCTCCCGAATGCAGATTCACGGTTTCCTGGGGGCATTTGGTCTGGTGGACGCCTGGAGGGCATTGCACCCTGTTGAGCAACAATATACATTCTATTCTTGAGCGCATCGTAGTATGTCCCGTATCGATTATGTCCTCACGTTAGCACACCATATTGACAGCGTTAAAGAAATTCAGAATTTAGCTAGGGGTATTTCCGACCACCCGCCGATCCTGTGTCGCTTGGAGGTGGGGGAGCCCATTACAGGCCGCACGGCCCCGATTAACCCCTGGTACCTTAAAATTCCCCAGATCAGTGACAGAATCCTGGGCGACTCTGACTTTTACTTTCGGGAGAACGAGGGGTCAGTTGACTCATCAGCAACGCTGTGGGAGGCCTATAAGACCGTCATTCGGGGGGTGGCCCTGACCCAAATCGCGGGCCTGAGGAAGGAAAGACGTGCGGATATGACCCGCTTGGAGGGGGACATTATACGGCTAGAAGGGGCACTTCGAGTGCAGCACTCGGAGGAGACAAGACAGGCACTGCAAATCAAAACCAGGGAATATACGGACTTAGCTACTGAGGCCGCCAAATCACACTACAGAGCAACCCTCAGTAGGATCTACGACGTAGGCGACAAAGCTGGTAAACTACTGGCGTGGCTGGACCGTAGAGATCAGGCCCACCGAGTGGTGGTTGAAATAGAGACGGACACCGGTACCCATCTTACCGCCCCGCAGGATATAGCCGATGCCTTTGGTCGATACTATCAGACCCTCTACACATCGCAATCCCCGCACACGGAGGAGGAGGCATCCTCCTTTCTACAGGACGTCTCGTTACCATCCCTTACAGAAGATGAGCGTCTCGACCTTGACCTCGACATCACTGTGACGGAGGTTGAGAAAGCTATCCATGATTTACGGGGGGAAAGGCATCGGGTCCCAACGGCCTACCTATTGAATCGTTCAAACTCACCTCGGGCAAGATTGCTCCTTATCTTACCAAAATATTCCTTGAGAGTAAAGAGACGGGGCTCCTGCCTGCCGACCAGAGACTAGCGACTATTGTAGTTATTCACAAGGAGGGCAAGCCGAGTAACAAGTGCTCCTCCTACAGACCGATCTCCCTGCTTAATGGCGAAGCTAAAGTCCTGGCGAAGGTCCTTGCCTCTCGTTTGCTGAGGGTCATAGCCCGCCTGGTTCACCCGGATCAGTCGGGCTTCATGCCCGCTAGGAACACCTCCCTTAATCTGCGTAGTCTCCATGGTGTGCTGTGCCGTGCTGCTACCATTCGCGAAGACGCAGTAGAGGACTCTCTTGACGTGGCGGCAGCATTTGACACCATCGAGTGGTCTTACATGTTCACAGTGCTCCACAAATTAGGGCTGGGCCCTGAATACATTAAATGGGTTTGTCTACTTTACCAACAGCCATTAGCCCAAATAGTGGTCAATAATAGGAAATCTTCCACCTTTGTACTTGGCAGGGGCACCAGGCAGGGTTGCCCCTTGTCCCCGCTTCTTTTCGCCCTTACCCTCGAGCCCCTGGCGATGTGGGACCGCAGGGACCCCGTTGCCAGGGGGCTCAAGTGGACCCCTGGATGGGAGGACCTCATTTCGCTATATGCGGACGACATCCTTCTCTATCTTGCTTCTCCGGCTGCATCCCTAAACAGAGTCCTGAATATTTTCCAGGTGTTTGGCAGTTTTGCGGGTTATAAAATTAACTGGACCAAGTCGGTGCTCTATATCCTTAGCGGGACAATGCCTCAGCTTCCCCGCGGATTCCAACTCGTGGAAGCCACGGATGGCTTCAAATACCTGGGGATTTGGGTCTCTAGGGACCCATCCAAGTTTTATGAGCGCAATCTCTTACCACCTCTGCAGCGCCTCAGATCTGACGTCTGACATTGGCAGGCGCTCCCTCTTTCTCTCTTGGGGCGTGCGGCCCTTTTTAAGATGATGTCCCTCCCTAGATTTCTATACGCTTTACAAAACACTCCTCACTATGTTGACTCCTCATATTTTAAGGAAATAGACGGTCTTCTGCGCGGTCTACTCTGGGGGGGTAGTCCCCCCAGGATTGCCACACGCAAGCTCACGCTGGGGTGGTTCAACGGGGGAATTGGACTACCGGACATTAGGAGATACTACTGGGCATCACATCTTGCAGAAATTAACCAGTGCACGTACAGACCACAGAGTGATCCCGCTTTCCAGATTGACAGGTGGCTTTTGCCGGGTGGGAGTTTTGAAGGGGCACTGTATGTGCGCTCGTTGAAGCCTGCTTTGACCGGCCCTACTGGGCACGCGGTGCAAGTGTGGAAAGCAGCCACGAAGGGCTTGGGATGGGGGGCAAGATTACACAGGCCACACCACTCTGGCATAACGAGCAATTGGGTAGGCTGATCCACTCGAAGGGATTTGAGCGCTGGGATCTCATTGGTATATCCAAGGTGGGAGATATGTGGAAGTCAGGCGATAACATTCCCTTCTCACAGCTGCAACAGGAATTCGAGCTGGCGGGCTCTGAGTATTTTCGGTACTTGCAAATTAGGCACGCTTTCCTCGCCGTGCTCCCCAGAGGAGAGTTGCTCCCCGAGTCCTCCCCACTCGAGGATAGAGTGCTAGATGGGAATTTGCCGGAGAAGGCCATATCATTGATTTATAAGAAACTGATCAATAACATGTCCGACCCCCTGGTTCAGTTAAGGGCAAAATGGGATCATGACATAGCAGGCTTGGACAGGAGGAGTGGCTGGCAGCAGTTGCCTCTCCTCGTGAGGTAGCTATTTCCTCAAGACTCCGACTAATCCAACTAAGGATCCTGCATAGGTCCTACCTGTCTGGTCCACTACTTGTCCGAATGGGGTACAGCGAAGAGGGCGGCTGCTCCAGACAATGCGGGCAGGAAGGTACCTTTGTTCATACACTCTGGGAATGCACTACTATTCAGAGGTACTGGGCGGCAGTGGTGGGACTCATTGAGGAGGTGTTGGGGCAGAAAATCGACTGTAACATTAAGCTTGCTATCCTGAACGTCTGGAGCCCAACCGACCTGAACTCCAAAGAGCGTATATGGGTAACCCTGAGACTGATGATGGCAAAGCGTAACATTGCAAGATTGTGGAGGGCCCAGATCCCGCCAACTTTAGGGGACTGGAGTAAAGATATGGACTGGTGTATGGTCACTGAAAAAACCATATATGAAGCTAGGGGGTGCCCTGCCAAGTGGACTCGGGTATGGGACAAGTGGAACGCTCATAGGGGAGGTACATGTGAGCCCCGGAATATGAGGGACGAATGTGTCACCAGAGATCTTAATACGTCATAACCGTGACTTTTGTATTGTTGTGTTGTTATCATTTTGCCATGTGATACCTCTGTACCGCATCTTATTGCCACTATATGTGTAATATGTCTTTCTTGTAGGTCATGCCTTGATTTCAATAAAAAGCATGTTAAAAAAAAAATATTGCATCGAGGCCTAAACTGCATTCTTCAAAACATTTTAGAATGCTATGCAAGACTGTCAAAATGTATTAACAGTTGTGTGTTGAACAATGACCACAGCAAAACCGACAAATTGCGGGCACCTTCTACATGTTGAGCGCTTCACTTAGTCGTCTACTGGATGCATTTTGAGCGGAAAAAATTGTGGACTCACCAAACACAATGCAAAATCAGCTGGATGAATTAAATAAAAGCAGATGGAACGAATATTAATTTTTAGTAAAACATCTATTACTCAAGGTAGAGCCTGCGGTTTAATCTTACATTTATCCATGATATATGTTATAAAATGAAGCCTTGGCAGGCCATTTTCAGGCATTTGTCATACTGCTGCATATCTTTATCTGGATTCTGATGGTCCAGGTTTTCTTCATCGATGGGATTTTTCGTTTTTCTAGCTCAGTCTATCTGTAGGTCATTAGGGCTCTTCCCCAGCCCTTAAACAGTTGCTTCTGTTAGCCTACACGCAGAATAGTTTGGAAGTTTCTTTAGGTCAATAAGCAGGTTTGTTTTGTTCCTCGAGATAGTGCCCAAATGTAACATTTGTGATAACTTTTCTTAAGGATGATTTGATATAGATTCATCTGTTGTCCATTTGTAAGTTTAAATCTGCCAATTAGACAATAGGGTAGGGTACAGTAATCATCAGACTCCCATTGATCTCACTCCCAGCAGACTGTTGGGAAACAGAGATACTAATAGTTGTAGTTAAACCTTGCACATTGGACATCTTCGCACCAGGAAACTAATCAGGCCATATAAAGGTGCCAGCGAGAGAGAAGAGTAAAGGAGAGAGGCAACAGAGAAAGCAGGAAAAACAAGCATTGGCAAAGCAGGAAAAACAAGCATTGGCAAAGCCAATAGGTCTATTGGCTTTGCCAATGTCTTTTAGCCAGTTATTAAAAAACAAAAAAACACTTAAGAACTCTTTTTTTTTTTTTTACATTCCTGCTTCATATCACTGCTTTAAATACCTTATATAGCCCTTTTTAAAATAACTTTTAGTCATACCTGCTTAGCACCCAGGCTGCTCTCCAACATAGCTAAAAACCATTGGCAAATCCAATAGCTTTCACGTAGGCAAAACCTATTGGCTTTGCCACTGCTTGTTGAATAGGCGGTCAAACCACTGACAGAGATGATTTATAGGAATAACGAGGAAAGGTGGGTAGGGGAAAACACAAGTTGGCAATGTATGCTGATGATGTAATGGTCACACGTCCGGAACCTGAGGGCTCTACCCTGTACTCATAGCTAAATGGTACATGATGGTGTGGCATCTGGGTTCAAAATCAACTCCCCAAATTTTAAATCTTAAATATCTCAGTCTCCTTGGAATGGGCAAAGGCACTGGAACAGAGACTGCTGCTTCAATAGGTGACAGGTTCGGTGACCTACCGAAGAGTAAGTTCACCTCTTTGCTGGCTAGCCTGCAATGGGGGGCCACAAGTCAACTACGGGCCCTTATTGCATACCAGCTAACAATAGTTACAGTCGTGGTATATGGGCGGCCTGTCCTTCCTGCGACATTGCGACAGTCAGAATGACCACTGTGCCTAAGTTATTGTTCCTGTTCCAGACATTACCTCGACAATTCCCTGCCATCATGTTGCAAAAACTACTAGATACGATAGACGACTTGCCACGGTGATGATCCAAAAGCCACTCAGGAAAGCAAGCCTTAGCTTGTGAGATATCTGTAGTAATGTAGTTTTGTTAAGGTTGTTATTGTAACCTTCTGGTTGACGAAGACTGTGAGGATTGCCTGGTTGCCACATTAGACATTCCTGAACTTAAACTGTGTTCTGAAGAGGAGTGGAGGTCTTCATTTCTTGAAATACAACAAGGAAAGAAGGTAGAGGCTGTTCGAGACCGCACCTAACAAATGAAAAAAGTGTCTTGAAATTTCTTATAGTGCAAAGAACCAAAGAGTACTCCCCTCTGTACTCCTTAACTAGGAAAGAATCCTGTAACAACTTTAAACACAAAAGGGTTCAGCACTATTCAACAGATTTATAACAGTTCAATATCGATAATTTGGGAAAACAATGAGCACACAGAAAGATGTCCAGATCACCGATGTGCATATCTTAACAGGATTTTCTCTTTATTTCATTGTTTCTTAAAAACAGAAGATCATAGCCATAGCCGACGCGTTTCGTCTCGAAAAGAGACTTCTTCAGGGCTATTAAGAAAACATACAAGTGCAACTTTTAAAAAAAGGTGAGTGCTTTACATACAAACGATTAAAACACAAACATTGCAATTTTAAAAAAACTAATATTTACAACAATTACCATAGAACTTGTAACCTTGTGATAATAAGGGATATATCCCTTAAGACTGTATAGAGGCCTATATATAATAAGCTAAAGCAGGGACAATTTATATAAGAAAATGCTACAGTTCAATTAACACTATAATAGAGAGCTCACAAAGCAGTCCAGAAGATACAATAATGGATAAATAAACAATGATTATTAATATCGTACCTTCATAGAGTAGCAAAAGTGGATGTTCACTCTGACATTTATACAATTCAACCGGAAGACTTCTTATGCAGTAAACATTATCTAAAATAGTAGACGTTTAAATAATAAGACAATATCTATTTCAATATCACATATAACAAAACAAATAAGAGATCAATAAGAGCGAGAGCAGAGACAAGAAAAACCATTGCAAAGTGCTATAAAACTTTATGCAAAAAATCAATGATTGTATTATCACCAACAAGATTATGTTTCTTATTCACACATAAAAACTATCCAAAGTAAAAGCAACTAATCTCAACACACAGGAAACATTCAATGCACTATTGACCACATTTGATGAGTGTCCATAACAGTTCGTTTAATGTGAGAGTGGATGGTATGACCACACGTAATTTGAACAAAATGATATGGGAGTATCCTATATATAGATTTTAATACCTCCAAGTATAGTTTGTAGAGTGACACCAATTAGTACTGTACAAACAACAATCCCGATAATTAAGATGAATAGAATCATGTGTATATTCAAAGTCATGGTAGTACATAGACCATCTTCACAACAATGAAAACTAATCATATCTTTATTCGGACACGACTATAAATCAATTTATATGTGTTTGCCTCATGCACTAAGTACCCAATTGTGTGCCTTACACTGATGTTTAAAGGATAACAGTTATGGCACAGAAATGACACAAAATGTAGTCCCTTTAGAGTAAACAGAACTTTATAAAGACACTAGCGATCAAAATGCAAGAAAACAATTGTACCACTTTTGCCGTTTATAGCAATAAAACATTATTCCAAATCAATTCACGATCGCTGAACACACAGCCTCGTGTGTAAAAATTATTACGAATGAAACATGAGACTTATAATTGCGAACAACTTCAAATATTCGATATCAAATCGTACATCAACCAACATAATGTATTGGAGTGCACGAGCAGCGGCCATCTTAACCTCCCCATCTCTCACGCTGTATAATGTGATATATCAATAGTATTAAAATTATAGACTTGCTTATACATGCCTTAGCTCATAAGTGACTCAATCTATGCGACCATGTCGTTTTTATTAAAAAACAAAGAACGAGCATGTATTAAAACCCGCTCATTTATAAAGGACTGACACATCAATGGGATATCTAAAGGATGTGTAATACAATAAAACAGCCCAAAGAAACTCACCAGTAAGGCATGGTAGCCCATAGCTCAAATATACCTGTTTCTTGATTCGAAACCGAACAACCGGAAGCGGGCATTTTTAAAGCCACCGCCCAGAAATATACAACACCTGGTTTCAGTTAACGAACAGCGACGTCTGCAACCGCCGCAAATGGACTGGTAAAGATAGCGGCCATCTTAGAACAATAAAATAACAAACCGATGCGGTTGTCCTAACATATTGATTCATGGGGTACAGGTCGATAAATGTGAGAAGGCCAAAGAAATTAAATTATGATGCCAATTATAATTTCAATAAAGATGCAGCAATGTCGAAATTGTAAATACGACAATTTTTTAAAAACACTGTGTGTAGACTTGCTAATACATGCCTTAACTCATAAGTAACTCGATCTATGCGACCATGTCGTTTTTTTAAAAAACAAAGAGCGAGCATGTATTAAAATCCGCTCGTTTATAAAGGACTGACACATCAATGGGATATCTAAAGGATGTGTAACACAATAAAACAGCCCAAAGAAACTCACCAGTAAGGCATGGTAGCCCGTAGCTCAAATGTACCTGTTTCTTGATTCGAAACCGAACAACCGGAAGCGGGCATTTTTAAAGCCACCGCCCGGAAATATACAACACCTGGTTTCAGTTAACGAACAGCGACGTCTGCAACCGCCGCAAATGGACTAGTAAAGATAGCGGCCATCTTAGAACAATAAAATAACAAACCGATGCGCTTGTCCTAACATATTGATTCTTGAGGTACAGGTCGATAAATGTGAGAAGGCCAAAGAAATTAAGTAAATTATGATACCAATTTTAATTTCAATAAAGATGCAACAATTTCGAAATTGTAAGTACGACAATTTTTTAAATACGCTATGTGTGCGAAAAAATAGAATTATAAGTCCATACACCTACAACACAGGCAGTAGAGTCATACCTAACAGGCTACATTTGCCCCTATTATATTTAAAAACTCTATAGTTAATTGTATGTTTAAACCTAAACCGATGCAAAAGACTGTCGGCCATTATTAAAAAGTGATTAATATAGACGAAACAAGCTCTGTGTAGCAGTCCTGCTAATTCATTAAACATGATGTAATCCTAACAGGCTAGACATTTGCATGAAATAATCTATTGCAGTTAGATTTAAAGGTTAAATAATAACTCAGAAGACACATGACAATGTAAAGAAAAACAAAATGTACAATATACTAGGACTTTACATTGTATCACAAAAGACATATGGCACTGCAAAAAAAGGACAAAGTGCATAGTACAGTGTTTTTTTCTTTAACCATTGCATGTGCAACATATGCACAGATATCACAATCAAAATCCAAGTATTTTTCACATTTGAAAAAGAACTGTGTATTTAATCAGTTCAAAGAAAAGAAGGATTATCTTACATTAATACATAATATCTACACCGTCCCGGCTATATATAAGGGGCTCCTATTTTAAACATGGCAAATAATGTTCAATCATCATGACAACATATTAACAAAAGTTGTATTCAATGTGCAATATATAGTCCATGTGAAAATATTGTGTCCAATATTTATGATAGACACATTATATTTCAAACTCATACCCAGATGGTAAGTAGATACATTTTAGACAAGAGGAGCATGTACAGTCAAACGCAATCAACTAATTCTTAAGTGGGCAATCTATCTTGCTATATAATTGCCCATTAGCAACATAACCCAATAACAACAACATGTTTCCATTTCTAGTCAATGTGTTATGTTAACAAGCATTCTCTCTAATGTCTCACAAAAAATAATGTAACTCATCATTAGTATTGAGTCCAAACTTATTAGTCCTGAGCCGACAAATCCAAGATGCCTCACGCTGTCTGAGAGTCAGCTCCCTATCACCTCCTCTCGCTGGCATCTTAACATGATCAATACCACAAAAGGTGATATTCTTATCATTTGGATGATCATGGTATATATGCATAGCAACTGGATATTTGACATCACAGTTTCTTATGGCTCTCACATGCTCTTGAATTCGCAATTTGAGACTATGAATACTACTGCCAATGTACATCTTTTTACAAGCACATATGATCATGTAAACAGTAAATGTTGTATTACAGTTAATAAAGCAATTTATAAAAAACTCAGGAAAGCAAGCCTTAGCTTGTGAGATATCTGTAGTAATGTAGTTTTGTTAAGGTTGTTATTGTAACCTTCTGGTTGACGAAGACTGTGAGGATTGCCTGGTTGCCACATTAGACATTCCTGAACTTAAACTGTGTTCTGAAGAGGAGTGGAGGTCTTCATTTCTTGCTGATTCCGTACTACAAGATGTTTGTGACAGTAATGAAAGGGTGGCCACGAGAAAAGGTGCTTTCTCCCCTCTTGCAACCTTTTTGCAAGGTGGAGAGCGAGATTTCATTAGAGGATGGTTTGTTGTTGAGAGGAGACAAGCTCATTCATTCGTCTGCTCTCAGGTTGAATATTATGAAGAAGGCTCATGAAGGACACCTGGGTGCCACTCTCACCAAACGCCGCATTTGTGATGCCTTCTGGTGGCCGTGTATGGACACTGAAGTTGAGGACATTGTCAGTGAGTGTTGTGTGTGCAGTGCCTCTGACAAGAGTCTCAAGGTAGGAAGGGGTGGGAGCACACTGCTTCACCTCCCAGCACAGTTCGCCCCTTAGCATTATGGTAAATGCAGTTCGTAATACATGCTTACTTGAGATCTTACTGGAGTGTTCCACCATAGTTGGTGCAGGTTAGTGCTGTACATCTCTAGACACGTGTTTCTGGTTTATTAACCGTCATCAGTAGAGAATACAGTCTTATAATGTTTGGCAGCCTACTCAGCAAACCCCAAAATATATCAGGTCCGGTACCTCTCACTGGCGCGCAGGCGCTTCATCCACGAGCTCGTCAGCTCAATGACTCACCGGAGTACTTTAAATAGACAACAGGATGTGGGAGCACACCGCTGACCTCTCAGGCAAGGTTCGCCCCTGGCATTCTGGTAAATGCAGTCTCTTGTAGCTCGCTCCGATATTTTCGAGTGTTTCGCCAAGGTTGGCGCGGATAGTGCTGATCAGCACTATCTGTGCCCACCTTGGCGAAACACATTTACCAGAATGCCAGGGGCGAACCTTGCCTGAGAGGTCAGCGGTGTGCTCCCACAACCTGTTGTCTATTTAAAGAGTCTCAAGGTGTTCACGCCTCCCTTACTCCCCATTGAGTGTCCTGATGGTCCGTGGGTGAAGGTGGGGATTGAAGTCCAGGGACCTTATGACATTTTGTCTGGCCATCATAAGTACATCCTGGTTCTAATGGATTATGCCTCCAAGTGGCCTGAAATAAGGCTTGTCAAGGATGCCAGCACAACAGTTATCATTGATTTTCTCAGGGATGTGTTCATGAGGGAAGGGTTTCTGGAGGTGATTGTCTCTGATAATGGGAAACAATTTGTGAGCGGTGAATTTGAGCATTTTCTGGAGTCATCAGGGGTCAGACATTTAAAGAGTTCCTTATATCATCCTCAAACAAACAGACTTGTTGAGAGGATGAATCGTGTTGTGGGGGAGTGTGTCAAGTGGGCGAGAGCTGGTAATCATGATGTAGGTCAAGCTCTCAACAACATGATTTGGTTTTACAGAACCACGCCCCACTCTTCCACTAAAGTAGCACCAGTGCTTAATTTGTGCCGGTGCTTTCCGGTGCTTAGCACCGGCACTTATTTATCAGGGCCGGGTCTAGATAACACCACGCCACTGCAACTCTGACTCTGCACGTCATATGTCAGGCAATGTGAGTGTGGGTAGACAGGAGACTACTACAGTAGTCAGTATATAAAATTAAATTACCTCAGGCAGGCTCAGACTCAGCGCGCGCAGACTGTCCAACTCATTTTATTTATTTATTCTAATGACGATGCGCATTTCAAATTTTCGTTAGGCGGCGAGTGGCGGGCTGCAGCCCTTCAGTGTTGCTGCGATGGGCAGGCCCGGCCAGGAGACACTGATTGGGCAGGGGGCTGGATTTGGTTCTGCGAGGGAAGGGCTGTGCTATGAGGCAGGCAGCGTGCGTAGATTTTTTTTCAAAGGGCCACGCCCCGGCACACCCACACGCACCGTCCCGCCAAGAGTCATCAACTACCCCGACGTCGAGTGCAGGCAGCAGCAGGCCTAGGCCGCCTATTGAATAAAAGCAGGCCGGCTGCCCACCAGCAGTAACCGTAAGTAGCAACACTGCTTTTTTTGGTGGGGAGCGTGACACTGTCTGTGAAGGTCACCGGCGTGGTAGGTTAGCTCCGGCTCCCGCTCGACGATTAAGTCCAGGGTAACGGGTTTAAACTTTAAAGGCCCTGCACCCGCTCCTGCTGCCCTTCATCCAGCCTTCTCCTGTCCCGGGCCGGGCAGACTACATTAAGGTTTCATAGTTTTCCTGACACTGCACTTGCATTTAATTGGTCTCTCTGTTAGCACCATCTTGCATACATATCCGAGAGATTATCACTCTGCCAGCAACTGAATTCTCGGAATCTGTTCAGCAGCCTCCGACCCCTCTGCCGCACGTGCACAAGCACCTTGGCTCGCGGGCACTCGGCGCCACCAGTTCCTCGCGGGGGCTGCTCCCACGAAGTCCCATTTTCTGATTAGCCCAGGGTCTCTCCCAGCTCGGGGTGGGTTACAGAGAGGGCAAAGGTGACAGAATGTAGTGGTGCCCCAGGCCCTCACATTTAGGAAATTCTCCTTTGATAATTCTACAGATTCAGTGGGGCCCTAGTTTATGATGTCTGAAAAAAGTGATGGCGGCTTGACGGATTTATTGAAGCTGGAAGAGACAGCTTTACTGAGTGGCCCAGAGGCTGCAAAAACATCGCCTCGAGCCCCATGCCTCTGACAGCGTCCTCTTAAGCAGGGTGCTATTTTAGCACCAGGCCACCTGCCTGTTTCACAGACAGAAACTTACTTATTATCCCGGGGTCTCATTAGAATGCATTTTATTACCATTTTACTTGTGGGATAGGATCACACTCCCTCTGTTTGGCACATAGATGATACCGGAGAAAAAGTAGTGCACACCATTCTTGAAATGTGGATGAAAAAGTGCCCGGTTGCCTCTCTAATTCTTTGCTGTGCTTTGTTTTGTGCATATATGCGGAGTAGGTATGCAGCGTGTGATACACTATTTATTACCAAAGTTGAGATTGGGGGAGGGCCATGACTCACAAGAGGCGAATATGGAAGGTGGTATTTAACTAAAACCCAGATGTAATGGTGTAAGATTGCACTGAAGAGATACACTAGTATTAGGACAGTTGTTTACCTGTGTAAAGTAATTGTTACAGCCAGGGTGTGACGAAGTAAAAAAATGTTTTCATCCTTTCAACTTTCTGTGGTAAAAACTTGAATTTGACCTTTGCCCTGTAGTAATGTATGTCTGTTTAGTGCAGTGGCACTAAATAACGTGTTGTTGGCTATATTTATTTTCAGTTACAATGACATACAAATAAGTGAAAACTGCATCTCACTCTAATCTGCACCTTATAAACAGTGACTAATTTGAGCCGGTGTTTTCCAGTGCTCAGCACCGGCACTTTTCAGGAGCACTAGTTAAGGACACATTCATATACAGGGGGAGATTGAGTGGTTTGCCCAGAATCACAGGATGTTGAGCCGCAGCCAAGACTCCAACCTGGTTCCCGTGCGCCGAAGTCGCCAGCTCTGGCCATTATGCCACGTCCTCGCCCCACTTTCATGGTTAGTAGATGGTTTTGTTTTAGGCGGCGCTAACAAGAGAAATGGGCTGGCGCAAGCTGCCTCCTGATGAGAGCCCCGGCACTTATTTTTTTACAAATTAAGCACTGAGTAGCACCCTTTGAACTCATGAGGGGAAGGAAAGCAAACACCTCCTTTAGACCTGGTGGATGTCAAGGTTGTTGAAATCTGACTCTTATGTCACAAAGTTGATGTCTTTTGTGAAGGAGAATGTGTTTGAAACTCAATCCAAACAAAAGGAGTAGTTTGACGCGAAGAGAGGAGTTAAGATGTCCTATCTTAATGTTGGTGATATGGCCAAGATAAGGTCCTCTGTTTATGTAAGAAAAAGGTGAAAGCAAATTTTGCAAGCCAGTCCGAGCCGTCAAACTTGGAGAAAATGCTGTACAAGTTGAGGGAGGGCATTGGTGGAACTTGTCTAAAGTTGTTCAATGTTCAAATGTTTCAAGAAATTTTCCTAGTATGTCCAATGTGGTTCAAAACCCCAATGTTTCAGGTTTGTGTGATCAACGAAGTACTGTGTCTCCTCCTAATTTTAGGAGTGCCAGATCTTGTGCGAAACCTGCTAGATTCAGGTAATTCTTCATTTATTTATTTTTTCTCTTTTTCTTCTTCTTGTTTTTCTTTTGGTTGTTTTTGTTTTTGGGAAGAAGGGAAGGTGTGTAGTAATGTAGTTTTGTTAAGGTTGGTATTGTAACCTTCATTACATCTAGTCTTTTAAGATTGTAGAGTGTTCTCCATGTCACCATTAGAACACTCCCTGTTGCCTAGTGCTTTAGAATGTATTTGTGGGACAGTTGGTCCTGAGCTGCTGAGCCTGGTGGAGCCTCTGCCTTCTCTGGCTCCACGACCATGTAGTTACCAATAAACCTAATGAAATCTACTCAAGTCTCCGGCATCATCACTTCAATATCACACAGCATAATTGTGTGGTGCTACTTTGGTACATAGTAAAATGGGGCTGAGGTGAATGAGAGAAGAAATGATGCTTGTAGCGGGCACAAACATTGGAGAGGTTCCATGGCTTCCATGGAAACATAGGCCTGTCACCAGGGTGGTGGCTAGGAAGGTTTGTAATCCTGAGTTTATCTCGGTATTATAACAGGACCGATTCGAGGAATGGCAGGCAAAAGGTTGTAGAAGGACAAGTTGCTTGTCGGACAAAGAAGTGCATGATGCAAAACGTCGGTCTCACTGAGTCAGTGCCATTACATTACACCCAAGACAACATTGGGGGTTGTTTTCCACAGTAAAGTCAATGGCCAGCTGTTGACCCACAGACTACTAGAGAAGGAACAACGGTGGGTGTATAAACTCAGGATGCACACTCAAGGCCTCAACGATTCAATCCCATGGGGCCAATTGACTCACAAATGAGATATGCCCCGGAATCAAGATAGCTCACATATGTGACCACCTTTACGCACTAGAAGGCATACATTAATACAATACATTCCATCAACATACACTCCTTTGTCCTTATAATGTAAATAATCTGAACATCACAACACTGATAATATCTTTCAAAAAAGGAGTATGAGATAGTTTGTCTTCCGTCAGATGACAAAGTCAGCCGGTAGACTCGGACCATCAATAGTGCCCACAATTCGGAAATGAATATATTACTCGACACTGTCAACTAGAACATTTGTGCCACGAGTTATGTCCACTATTGGCAAATTGGTATTCTATACCCCGCCAATACTCCTATGTACAGTACAGCAAGTGATGGAGCACTGGACACTAACAGTGCTATCTGATATCTCATACCAACCCACTATATGCCCTGTGTCACATTTGTATGATCTGCTTCACTTGTAGAGAAAGTCATAAAATGAAACGCCAGTAATATACAGCGTCATCAGGTACACCGACTACCAATGTTCACAAACAAACCAGTGAGTCCAATGAGCTAGGACTACATGCCCCATACAACCATGGGAGTTTGTAGTCCTTTTCCTCTGGTCGCACAGAAACAGACGCTGCGATGACATCATACGGCACGCCAGGGGCGGGGCTCCGCCCGCTAACGAGCCGCTCATGCAGCCAATGGCACATACAAATAGACAAGCTCCCCGTCTCCAGAGACCCAGTGAGCCTAGGTGATAAGTGGGGCAGGACCATTGATGAAGTAAGTGGAATGAGCATGACTGAGAGTGCGTTTAGCATACTTCGGGATACATGATTGCATATCCCATGGGCGCATAACTTTGGCAACATGCTGTCTTTCTTTTCTCTCCCTAAAATCTGTTACGCGCCGCAAGTGTGTGACTACAGGGCTACCCTTGACACCGCGTACTCTCGTGAAGCGAGAGGTCCACCACGGTAGGGTGCCCACGGAATGTAACTTAGCAATGACAAAACCTCACGAATGAATGGTTTTTAATCGACAAACATTTGGGTGTATGATGTTAATGGTGCATACCAGTAAACAGGAGGTATAAGAAAGCCTACACCTACAATTCTAATACTCACGAGATGGGTGGGTGTGTGAAGGTAGCACAACCACTAATCTGAGAGTGTTTGGTTAACAAGACACCTAGCGACCACTCGGTAATGAATGCACTGTGAATAATGCATGAATGTGCGTAGTCTCTCTCACTATGACTCCACTAACGATAGTTATCACGCAGCATGATATGGGCACATGAAGTGACAGTCAAAATAAACTGTTTTTATTTACAGGTTGGACACCACAACAGAGGAACCGGATTGTGGGCAAGTATACACCTGGCCGGTTTTAGGTGCAGAAAACTGTACACTTTCACCAAAAAATAGGTAGATCCTAAATAATCCCAGGGAGGAAAACTTGAATTGCCCTGAAAAAAGCCCAGGACCCACTTGGGCCATTTTCAAGGGCTGAAACATGTTGGCTTTAGGGTCATAGGACCACTGTATCCTCAACACCCTACCCCTTATCATTTTTTAATATCCCCAATAACTCCACAAATAAAGGGATACCTTGGAGTTAAAGGAGGATTTTTAATCTTTAAGCCCCCTGGCCTTCTTCTCCTAAGTGCTCCCTGAGATATGGTTGAGCCCACACCCTGACGTTTAGGAGTCAGGGTGAACCCGATGATGAAGCATGACACTACTAGAGTGTGTGAGGGTTATATAATGAAAAGGAATCCTTCCCTTCCCCGCCCCTAAGCGGATGGTGTACCACTCGAAGAGAGTAGTGCCCCACATAAATTTCGACCAAGAAATGGTCTTTCTCACGGTATTAAGAAACATCGGTGATGGTGGTGGTGGAGATTGTGCTGTGAAGAAGTAAAGTAAAGCAGTTATACAACAGCTTCTGGAGTGCGGTGTTTTCTTTTTGATTGAAAATATATATATATATATATATTCACTGAAAAAACCGTAGGTTTCAGGCACGTTATAGTTAGAAATTAGCATTTAAAAAACCTTTGAAATTCACTGAAAAAACCATAGGTTTCAGACACGTTATAGTTACAAATTAGCATTTAAAAAACCTTTGAAATTCACTGAAAAAACCATAGGTTTCAGACACGTTATAGTTACAAATTAGCATTTAAAAAACCTTTGAAATTCACTGAAAAAACCATAGGTTTTAGGGACAGTTATAGTTACTTGGACATTGCACTCGTACAAACCCGTGAAATTCCCCCGTTATAGTTAGTTCAGCTAACTATAACTCGCGCCCCGCAATGCACTGCTGATGACGTCACATATTACATCACTCATGACATGGTCAGTGACATCACTGATGACATCACTGATGACATCTCAAATGACATCACTGATGACATCATCCAGTGACTGTGTGTTTCTGTAAAGTTTAAATATTTTTAATATATATAGGAAAAGACGTATTGAAGAATGAGTGGGTGTGTAAGTGTCTGTATGGATGATTTAGTAGGTGCGTGACTGACTCTATAAGTGAGTGATTTAACGTATCTTACTGAATGCATGGGTTAGTGACTAAACTGGGTGAATGTCTGTATCCATCTGTCTGTTGCTGTGTAAGTGGCTGCATGTGTTTGTGAATAGCTAAATGAGTGTCTATATGAGTTATTGAATGCTTGTCTGAGTATCTGTATGGGTGCCTGAGTGTTTGTGTGGGAGGGGTGTGTGCAACTCTGTGCATAGATGTGTGAGTGGGTGATTCACTGGGTGGATGGTTTCAAGAGTGCATCTGTGATAGACTGTATGGGTGGGTAAGTGTGTGTAAGAGTGTGTTAGTGAGTGAATGTATGTCCCAGTGGTACATGTGTGAGTAACTACATATGTGAAAGGCAGTATATATGTGTGTTGGAGTATATAAATAGCTATAAGCAAGAGTGAGTGATTGTGATAGTGGCTGTATGGATGAGTGTGTGCTTGTATCAGTGATTGTATAAGAGCGTAACAATGTGCTACTATTTGTATGAGTAAGTGAGCTGGTGTGTGTATAACTGTATAGGTGAGTAAATGGCAGTGTGTTTAATTATTTGCATGACTGACTAGGTGTCTGAGTATCTCTATGGATGAGTGGCGTTGTTTGAGTGTCTATATAGGAGTAAGAGTGCATATGATAGTCCTGTACTGAGTGACCGTAAGTATGAGTGACTGTACGGGTGAGTGAGTGGATGTGTGTGTGTAGACCTAAGAATCAGTGAGTGGGTATGTAGTTATTGGTGTTGGAGTGTCTATGGTTTTGCGAATGGCAGTCTGTAATTTAGAGTGGGTGTATCAAAGATTATATTAGGGTGTGAGGAGGTGCATCAGATTATCACGTGGATGATGTCATCAGTGATGTCATTTGAGATGTCATCAGTGATGTCATCAGTGATGTCACTGACCATGTCATGAGTGATGTAATATGTGACGTCATCAGCAGTGCATTGCGGGGCGCGAGTTATAGTTAGCTGAACTAACTATAACGGGGAATTTCACGGGTTTTGTACGAGTGCAATGTCCAAGTAACTATAACTGTCCCTAAAACCTATGGTTTTTTCAGTGAATTTCAAAGGTTTTTAAATGCTAATTTGTAACTATAACGTGTCTGAAACCTATGGTTTTTTCAGTGAATTTCAAAGGTTTTTTAAATGCTAATTTGTAACTATAACGTGTCTGAAACCTATGGTTTTTTCAGTGAATTTCAAAGGTTTTTTAAATGCTAATTTCTAACTATAACGTGCCTGAAACCTACGGTTTTTTCAGTGAATTTCAAAGGTTTTGTAAATGACAATTTTTAAATGTATTAATTGTTATACTAATTTTTTCCATACTGATTTACTACATTTTTAGAAACAATTTTTTTTTACAGATTTTATTTTTTAAATTACATTGTAATTACATTATACATTACATTACAAAAAATACTTTCTCAGAATGAATTACTTTAGTTTAAATACTTTGCACATAGGCAATAGACTTTTAAGTACAGTAGTTACAGTTGTTGCAATGGGCAACACATTTTCAAACACAATGCAACATTCAGCTCAATGTGAATTTCTAGTTAAATGCAATTAGTTACTTTATGGATTACTTTTCTAACCACAGGACTGGATCCTAGATTCAGTCCTGGTACATCTCCTGTAAACAGTTGAGTAAAAGCGTTTTGGTTACAGTCGTGATTTTTAAGGAATATTATTGTATTTTAAAAGTTGACACTTAGAAACTTTTTCTCATAGAATCACCAATGTTATCCTATGGAAGGAAATTCACTTAGCAGGTAAAAACTGTTATCGTTACTTTTTCTTACTCAGTGTTGGATCCTGGATCCAGCACTGGTGCATCTCCTGTAAACAGTTGAAAGAATGCGTTTAAGTCATACAGGTGATTTTTAAGGAATATTTGTAGTTTGTAAAAATCAACACTTTGAAACTTTTTGCTGAAAACCAGACAATGGATTCCTATGGAAGAAAATATAAGTTACTGGTAAGTACGGTTAAAATTACTTTTCAGGATTAGTACTGGGCTGAAAGATGCAGCACTGAGGTCTCTCCTGATAACAGGTGAGTAAATCGGAATTCGTATTTCGGCTGATTTTAGAGGAATATTTTAAAGTTCCAAAACTCCACACTTAGAAGAATTTCCAAGTGAAACCAGTCAATGTTAGCCTATGGAAGGAAATTCAAGTTACTGGTAAGTACGGTTAAAATTACTTTTCAGGACCAGTACTGGGCTGAAAGATACAGCACTGAGGTCTCTCCTTATAACAGGTGAGTAAATCGGAATTCGTATTTCGGCTGATTTTAGAGGAATATTTGTATGTTTCAAAAATCAACACTTAGAAACTTTTTCAGCAAAAAGCAGGCAATGATATCCTATGGAAGGAAATTCAAGTTACTGGTAAGTACGGTTAAAATTACTTTTGAGGATCAGTACTGGGCTGAAAGATGCAGCACTGAGGTCTCTCCTGATAACAGGTGAGTAAATCGGAATTCGTATTTCGGCTGATTTTAGAGGAATATTTTAAAGTTCCAAAATTCCACACTTAGAAGAATTTCCAAGTGAAACCAGTCAATGTTAGCCTATGAAGGAAATTCAAGTTACCGGTAAGTACGGTTAAAATTACTTTTCAGGACCAGTACTGGGCTGAAAGATGCAGCACTGAGGTCTCTCCTGATAACAGGTGAGTAAATCGGAATTCGTATTTCGGCTGATTTTAGAGGAATATTTTAAAGTTCCAAAACTCCACACTTAGAAGAATTTCCAAGTGAAACCAGTCAATGTTAGCCTATGGAAGGAAATTCAAGTTACTGGTAAGTACGGTTAAAATTACTTTTCAGGACCAGTACTGGGCTGAAAGATACAGCACTGAGGTCTCTCCTGATAACAGGTGAGTAAATTGGAATTCGTATTTCGGATGATTTTAGAAGAATATTTGCACAATGGTGAAGGGCGGGGCCTGAGGTGACATCTGTGCAAACGCGCCCCGTGGCGCGTTTTAAGTTGGGGGATTAAGTCCCCTTGAATCCTGAGGGTCCCTAGGGGCCAACTAGCCCACCAGGAACCTCCAATATGCGCCAGGGGCTGCGTTGCAGAGACGTGTAGAGAGGCCACACCCCTTTTTACACCTCTCTGCAACGCAGCTCTGTGGCGCTTTCTGGATGTACCTGTTGGGCTAGTTGGCCCCCAGGGACCCTCAGGATTGAAGGGGATTTAATTCCCCATCTTAAAACGCGCCACGGGGCCTGTTTGCACACATGTCACCTGAAGCCCCGCCCCTCCCTTCACCACTGTGCAAACGCGCCCGTGTCGCGTTTTAAGCTGGGGATTAAGTCCCCTTGAATCCTGAGGGTCCCGGAGTCCAACTAGCCCACCATATACCTCCAAAAGCGCCACAGAGCTGAGTTGCAGAGAGGTGTAAAAGGGGTGTGGCCTCTCTACACGTCTCCTGCAACGCAGCCCCCTGGCGCATATTGGAGGTTCCTGGTGGGCTAGTTGGCCCCCAGGGACCCCCAGTATTCAAGGGAATTCGTTCCCCTCTGCAAACGCGCCAGGGGCGCGTTTGCAGAGTGGTGAAGGAAGGGGCGGGCCTGCGGGCCCGATCGTTTTTTTTAATTTTATTTTTTTGTCCCCTGAAGGGGGCTGTGTGGCCCCCTTCCTTTTTCCTGTTTTTGGGCCCTGGGGACCCCATCCCCCAGGGCCTTACCCCTTTTTTTAATGTAATTAAAAAAAAAAACGGGAAGGGTCCCCCTTCCCTGGGCCTGTATTGGCCCCGGGGACCCCATCCCCGGGGCATGGCCTTTTTTATTTTCTTGGGAGGGGGGCTGCGTGGCCCCCTCCTCAGGCCATTTAAGGCCCCGGGACCCCATCCCCGGGGCCGGCCTTTCCATTTTTTTTTTTCTTTTTTTGGGGAAGGGGCCTCGTGGCCCCCCTCCTGGGCCATTACTTGCCCCGGGGACCCCATCCCCCGGGGCTGGCCCTCTCCGTTGGGGACTGTGGGGGTTTGCCATAGCAAACTACAGTGTCCCGGGGGTAGGCACCCCGGGACACTGCAGAAGCCGGCCCTGGGGGGTGGCGGTCCCCAGGGCCATCAAGGGCTCCAGGAGGGGGCCGCGCGGCCCCCTCCCTACATCAGCACAGCCCCGGGGAGGTGGTGGTCCCCGGGCTTCGGGGTCCAAAACGGACCCCCATTTTAATTTGTTAGTGCCCCGGGAGGTGGCGGTCCCGGGCGTGTGGGGGGCTGGAGCCCCCACACAGGTTGCTCAATGAATAAAAAAAAGCCCCGGGAGGTGGTGGTCCCGGGGCTGCGGGAGGGCTCAGAGCCCTCCCGCACCATTTTTAAAAAAGCCCCGGGGGGTGGCGGTCCCCGGGGCTTGGGGGCCCTTTGAGGCCCCCACACATAAAATTAAACCCCCCACCATGCCCTCGGGACTTGGGCCACCCGGGGCAAATACAATCGAGCGCGGGAGACCGCGCTCGATTCTCCGGCAGGATTCGCGCACTCTGAGCGCATCCTGCCGATTTTTTAATTTTTTTTTTTTTTTTTGCCCAGGGGGTCCTTGTGGGACCCCTGAGCAAGCCTAGGGGGTCAGGGTGTTTCTACCCTGCCCCCTTTGTGCGCTTTGCGCACTTGTTTCTGTCCTCGGTTCTACCGAGGGACAAAATGGCTGCCAACATTTCCTGAATCGGAATGTTGACAGCCAGCTGACAGCCAATTAACATGCAGCTCGTGATCGGGACGGTGCGCGCAGGGTGCGCTGAGGGTACGCGGACCCTACTCGGCCATAGATATCACTAACTTTTTACTTTTCATTTTCTCAGCAACTACTGAACGGATTTACACCATTTAACAAAAAGGGTTCTTTCTGAACCAAGAACTACCTCTTTGCCAAATTTGGTGTAATTCCGTTCAGCAGTTCGGGCTGTAGCCGTGTCTAAAGTTTCCTATGGAAAAGTGCATGGGGAAAACACGTTTTGGGACCCCCCTTTTTCTCGGCCCCCGCTTGACGAATCCCCCGAGACTTTCAGGGTAGGAGCGGACCGGAGCGGGCCACAAAGTTTGAAAATTTCGCGAAGATACGTCAACCGGCAAGAGAGTTATTTCAAATAGAATGTCGCGGATTTCCTATGGATAATAGGTTGTAACTATAACTATCTACTGGCGACCGCCAGTAGATAATATATATATATATATATATATACACACACTGAGAAAAAACAGGTTACAGATACGTTATAGTTAGGCCCAGATTTCACTCGTACAAAACCAATGAAATTCAGCAGTTATAGTTACCTGGGCTAACTATTACTTACGCCCCAGCAATGCACTGCTTATGACCTCACATATTACATCACTCATGACATGGTCAGTGACATCACTGATGACATCATCCATAGAACCGCTCACACACCCACTCACACCCCATACAACCTCTCAAACATCCACACAACCACTCACCCATTCACAGACCCATACATATACTCACACACCCACTCACTGATCCAGAGCCACTCACATACCCACTCATACAGCCACTCACACAACCACTCACTTACCCATACAGCTACTCACACAAATAAGTGAAATCTGGGCCTACCTATAACGTCCCTGTAACCTTTGGTTTTTCTATAAATTTCTACGGTCTTTTTTTAATTCCATTTCCTGACTAGAACGTCCCTGTAACCTTTAGTTTTTGGATGAATTTCTACAGTTTTCTAAATTTTTAATCCTAACTGTACCCTGTCACCTTTGAGAGTGGCCGTGTGGGTCTGTGAGTGGCTTTGTGCGCATCTGAGTACCTGTGTGGGTCAGTGAGTGCCTGTGTGAGTTTCTGAGTGGGTTTGTGAGTGCCTATGTGGATCTGTGAGTGCCTGTGTGGGTCTGTGAGTGCCTGTGTATGTCTGTGAGTGAGCCTGTGAGTGGTGTTATGCATTTTGGGCATTTGCATACTTAGGGTATTTAAAAGTGAGAACCATGACAAGAAAGAAACCACTCATCACAATCACTACACATCAGATTGTACTCCAATAGATCAACAATGAATTCACCTCCATTAAGGATTTCATATCATTTTTCAACGTGTAATGCAAGATTAAACACACTTGCTTTGCCTTCACCAAGCCCAAGAAGTTAAGATTGTTTGTGCTTTACTGAAGTGGAGCTTCAACTGGGGCACCTTATGTGTTTATATTTGTACGTGCTTCCCGTTGAGTCCCCAGTTTTTCTGAAAATGTCTATCCATCTGGACTACTTTCATTTGGTTAATCAGTAACTGCTATCCCGTTGGGTAAACAGCTCATGCATATTCTACACAACAACTGCGTAAAGGTCCAAAGGGTAATGTCTACAGTCACCTTGTGTGCATGTAATTTCGGCAATGTGATTGTTCCTCAGTCGTCTTCATCCACAAATCTGCATTGATGTGAATCCTCGTCAAGAGAAGACGATGAGACTACAAAGAGGTGAATCTCCACCAAACTGGGGTGCTTCCCGATAACTAAATGATGTAAGTGCTTCTTTGTTTGGTGGCGATGTCCACGTATTCCTCTGCATCAATAATGTGTCAACAAAATCGGTGGGAAACATGCTCAAGGGCCTTTTGTTAAGCTGTCCATCAAAGTGGGAAAAGGCGGGAAGACCTTTGCATACTACTAAGGAAAACAGGGCGGGGCCAAATGGGCATAGCTTGGAAATGATTTTGGGCATTCGCATACTCAGGGTAATTAAAGGGGAGAATCATGGACTCTGCTCTCACCAAGAGACGACAAGAAAGAAATCACTTGTCACAGTCACCTCCAGATTGCGCTCCAATAGATTAAAGATGCAGTCACCTCCATTGAAGATTTCAGATCGTTTTTAAACGTGGAATATGAGAGGAAATACACTTGCACACAGTTACTGATGGCCGATTTCAGCCCGGGGCCCTATCCCCCCAAGGCACGGCCATAATTCAATGGGGGAGGAGGGGCCGAGCTGCCCCTCTCCTCAGGCCAATTTTGGCCCCTGGGACCCCATCCCCCAGGGCCCAGCCATGTCTCCCTGGGTGCTCTGGAGTTCACCCAGGGCACCCACTGTGCAGTGATGGGGACTGCAGGGAGAGCCAGCTCCCCGCCTTCTGTGATAACCGGTATTGCTCCCGCACGCAGGGAGCTGCTAGAAACGTAGCTCCCTGCATGGTGGAACACTCTTTAATCTGTTTACCTGCCCGCATGACAGCAGACAGGGAAACAGATGAAAACTCTGCTTCCAGCATGCAGGAGCAGTTTGACAGCTCCCGCTTGCTGGAAGCAGAGTTCTATTTGCTCAGATATGTCCCAGGGGTGGGCACCCCTGGGACATAGCAGGAGCCGGCCCTGGGGGTTGGCAGTCCCCAGGGACATTAATGGCTCCAGGAAAGGGGGCCGCGCAGCCCCCTCATTTGTTTTGCACAGGACCAGCCCCAGGGAGGTGGTGATCCCTGGGGCCGCGTAGCCCCCTCCATGTTTGAATCTTGGATTTGGCCCCGGGGTGGTGGTGGGCTGGGGGCTTCTAAAATCTCTGGGAGTGGGGTTCATGCGGACCTCCTTTTTTACAAAAGCCCATGGGAGGTGGTGGTCCCCGGGGGAATCTGCGCAGCTCCCCCATATGTATAGGTAGACCCTGGGAGGTGGTGGTCCTCGGAAATAAAAATGTCCTTGGAGGGGGCCACGTGCGCCCACATCCATTATGCTTATAAAAATATGCATGCCCCTGGGACCTGGTCCACCCGGGAGCTTAATTAAAAACAAGCACGGGAGACTGCGCCCGTTTTTTATTTTTTTTTAATTCATGGAGACATTTGCAAATATTTGTGAAAATCGCAGTGAATTTAAAAAAATATTTTTTTGCCCTACTGGGGTACTAGGGAAACCACAAGACCAAGGCTAGAGGATTAGGGTATTCATACCCCTGCCACCTTTTCTTTTTTTTTGCGTTTTTTTTTTGGGGGACTCTGCTTTAAAATGGCTGCCAACACTTCCTGGATGAAGTGTTGGCAGCCAATCAGAGCTCTGCAGATCTCGTCATTATTCGCGAAGGCTTCGTGACCCTAGATATACAAATTTGGATTGCCTTTAATATCTCAAAAACTACTGAACGGATTTACACCAAATAACAAAAAGCTACCTTTTTGCCAAATTTGGTGTTATTCCGTCCAGCAGTTTGGGCTGTAGGCATGTCTAAAATCTCTATGGGAATTAACATGGGAAACGCACTTCTTTTGACCCCCGCTTTTTCTCGGCCTTCGCTCGACAGATCACCCCGAAACTTTCCATGCACAAGACCCAACTTGACACTTTTTTGGAAAATTAAATGAAGATTCGTCAAACGGCACCAAAGATATAGGCAAGTCAAAAAACGCTTTTCCGATGGAAACTTGGTCAAAATTATAACTTCTACATAGTTAAGAAACCTTATTGAAGTGAACCATCCTATGTGTGGCTAGCAAATACTAACTTGCCCCCTTGATCAAAAAAACCCTGACTGAACCCTGTACCTACTACTGTTATTCATTGTCCCTCTCTATGGATACTATTCTCATACAGGCCTATGAAGTGACCTTAAAATCTGATTTCCACCTAGTGAAGCAATGAGCTAGGCATGGTCATTGTTCAGAGTGGTTTAGTTGAGATCTAGTAGGCACTTATTCTGGTATTATTGAGTCTGCTGGTCAGATTTGGCTCCTTTGACCACCAAATCTCCATCCATAAGTTAGAAAGGGTGGCAGATCTTTCTCATCGGTCACCTGAGTTGTATCTTCCTGGATCTCTGTACCTCAGACTGGTCTGCCTACAGTAACATGTGGAATTCCTCAGGGCTTGTGGATATATGCTTTAAAATGGACCCTTGCTTGCTGTGCCGCTGGATTCAAGCTAGCCTGGCTGATGAGGGATGAAACCCCGAAACTGGTCCCAGATGCTTGTTTCCGGTCCAGTGAGGACCCGCCTTGGCAGTTCGGGCTGGACTGTTCCCATGAGGAGCTGGGTCAAGACTGATTTGCATATGCCTGGGTCCAAACTGGGGTGGTGTAGTGAGCAAAAGAACAATGGATTTAACCCAGATCTCTTGACTGGGGGTGAATGTTTGATTTACTCAGCATTCCGTGTATCATTTGTTGGTGTAGCATATAAAATGGACCCCGGCATGTTCAAAGGCCATACGTGAATGTGCTGGCTGGCATCCCTTTCCATGTGTGTTCCTATGTCTATTTTCACTGTATTTCTACTTCTATTCGGAGTTTCATCTGCTGTAAAAGTAAAACCACACAATGTACCTCATTACAAGCAGTAGCTAAGGCAAAAATATTCTTGGTCTTCGAAAAATTGTAAAGGCCACAAGTTCAAGTGACTGCTGTACCTGAACAAAGCAAAGCCTTTGAAGCCTCTCCCCCTCCCTTTACCTGGGACAGTAAACTAGACAGGAAAACATGGATTGCTTGAGATGCACACAAGACAGTAAATCTGGACTACCCTTTGACTCTCAAGGACAAAACTGATAGGATTATGGGCTTCTTGCAATACACGGTTGCAGATTTAATGCATTTTATAATAAGGTTACACTTTATGCATGCTCCACAGAGCGTGGAAATGGGAACTGGGCATTTTAAGGCTGTCACATGAGCACAGGATGAAGGTGGAGTGTTGTAAGGTTGCCCCTACATAATGATAAAAGTGTGGTACTTTTGCACAGTGGTGAGAGCTTTCATACTTGCCCAACACCACTTTATGATCTCATTAAACCTGATCTGTCTACTTTGGACCTCTGAGCGTGTTTGTCATTATGGGGAAGCTGTGTTTGCTGTGCTGCACAAAGTCATGAGGCCTGGATGAAGCCACACTGGGAGTACTCCTCAATAGGTGTACTCCATCATCAACCTGCTGGATCAAGTAGGTTTACACAAACAGTTTGAGCATATCCTAAGCAGGAAATCCAGTGGAAGTCTCACAGGAGACCAGGATTGACAGAAATCTTGTTTGCTACCACAAATCATTTAAAAACTACATGTATCCCCTTGATGAACTTCTGTTAGTACATGCCACACCCTATATATATTTTTAAGTATGTGGTTGGTACATATCTGACTGTAAACCTTCTAGCAACTACAAACTCAAACATCATACCCTTCTGTCACTATTTAAGACATGGTAATGCCAACAATCTCGAAGGTTAAAACCTTGGGAGTTTATCTAGGTTTATCTTGGTTAGTATCATCATTCACGATTGATATCATCAGCACAACTAGTTATTATTTAAACTGTTGAGGCACTTTTAGACCACCCATCCTCGCAGATTAGATGTTGGGCATTTTTCAGGGAAAGCTGGAGTGCTGCAACACAGCATCCTTTGACTAAGAGTGCAGTATAATGACAGAACTCATATTATTGGCTTCCCAAAAGACCAGTGCTACATTGTGTGTGTGGTACTGCTAGTTAGGTCTCAAATCCTTTTCAAGATCTTGGCTATTGTTCAGTGACCACTGTACCATAAAGCTCCTCACTCTTTGGCAAAACAATATCACCTCAAAGCAAACCTTTCTAACTCTTGCATTCTCAAAACAAATGCTTGATGCAAAACTGCAGAGCTATGTGTGCCAGGTTAAGTGGGAAGAGTTTTTTCAGCAGGTCTGCACAGGCCTGGAAATTCTAGCTCATTTATTGTTTTTTAAAATCCAAATGAAATGCAGTCTCCATCGGTGTCTGAATAGCATCTCAATGACCCCTCTCAAAAGATAGCTGCTGACTCACTTATATGCCTCTTCTAACTTTAGAAATGCAGGCCCTCATGTCTCTCAAGGTGTGAGAGACCCGACTCTTCATTCACTTCATCTACTCTGCTTTGGCCACACTTCAGAGTCCGGAACATCAAATAACGCAAAGCAGCCTGCCTTGAGAAAGAGTGATGGCTAAACCGTTCTTCATTTAACCCTGCAAAACTAAGTAAGGCAGCACTGGTTTCTGCTGGAGGTACAGACTATAAAAATGGGGACGCCCTCTACGGAGAAACTGAATATCTCAATTCATTTTCCACACACCACTCTTGTACTTTGGCCAATACCTTGACAAAGCCTTCATTAGCTTCCTAGTAAAAAACACAAACAGTCTAGGTCGCAGGAGAGCAACTGAAGCCGCTCCATATGTGTCTTGTCTGCAACCATCAGCATTTGCTGGTTGGTCAGCAGACAGAGGTTGGTATGTAGCCTTAGGTAAGCACAGCATCTTAAGCGCAAGGCATTTGATGAAAATAAATATAGAAATTTCCCAAAAATAGGCAGCCCACCAGGATGCGGAGTTTTAAAGTTTCTACTTCTCCAGGTAGCGCACACAAAGAACGTGTTTTGTCTGGGGTCTTGGTGATGTAATAAGTCCTTCATTACTTTCAATGAAATAGAGACTTTCTACTTTCTGGTTTTTGCTAAAATGATTTAATTAATTGATTTTTTATCTGCCAAACATAGATTAACAATATATTTAAGCAAAAATATAGGGGGTCACAGAATGAATTTTTTTGAACTACAACTCCCACAAAGTATGACAGCAGTAAAAGTAGAAAGACTTTAATTTAATTGAAAGTAATAAAGGACTTTTGACGTAACCAAGACCCCGGTCGAAACATGTTGAAAATGCTGCATCCTAGTGTCCTGCCTATTTTTTGGATTGGTATGAAACAGGAGTGGTTCCACTAAGAGGCTGGCACTGTACCAATATGCTGTGCATCGTGGGTCTGTGTTGGATGAAAAATATATATAGTTAGGTCCTAGTTGCCATAGGAAATGGATTTTTTGCTAATAATTTTGAGCCGTATGATGAATCTTCATGAAACTCACCCAGAAAAAAGTTCATCCTTCTCAGCTCCTTTCTGGAAAGTTTTGGAGTGATTTGTCGATCGAGCCGAGAAATAGAGTGCTCCATTCAGTTTCAATAGGGAGTTTTGAACAGTGCTACAGCCTAAACGGCTAAAAAGAATTACACTAAATTTGGCAGGAAGTTAGATCGTTGCCAAGAAAGCGTGCTTTTTCTTATTTGGTGTAAATCCGTTCTACAGTTTTTGAGAAATTAAGGTTCAAAATGTATAGATATATGGGCGGTTGGGTACACAGGAGTCCAGCAGGAAAGCAACTTCAAATAAAACAGTGATCTGCTGCCTTGTTCTTGCCGGAGCAAGAAGCTCTCCTGAGTCCTGAGGTCCCTAAGTCACTGGCAGGGGGGGGGGGGGGGAATGGCCACCTGTGAGGGGATGGGCACAGGACCTGGCCGAAGGCTGTTCACAGCAGGGGGTGGTATAGTTAGGTATGGTAATAAAATCTTACTCTACATTAAAAAAAAACTGAATCTCACTGAAAAAAGAAAGGTTAAAGTGACGTTTTAGTTGGGTGAAAATGTCAGTTAAAATGCTACATTTTAAGCTCAGAAAGCCATTCAATTGAAATTCACCAGTAATAGTGAGGGTCACTGGAATTATGCATCAGAGAAGGACCAAATTATGCAGCATGGTTGACTAAATTACGTGGCAAGAAAAGGCAAATTCTGCTGGGTTTAGCAGCACATTTTGCATTAGTATTACCTCAGTATTTTGGCATTTTTACACGTTAACACTTTCTGGGCCAAGGTTTCACCTTATTAGTACCACTTTGAGACCCAAATACAGAAATAAGCAACAGAAAGATGATCAGTCAACCTTTGTGAAGAGCCTTTCACTGTGCAGCACCATATTGTTTCCACATTTTAGTATCTTTTGATCCGTTAGAGCTAACACCCTTTTTTTGCTGAAATCTGCAGATTATGCAGCAGATGATGGATTATGTGGCAAATCCATAATCATGCATAACACTCCACATCCGCAAACTCACATAAATCCAGTGGCCAGGGTTATGGATAATTCAAGTAACTATACCTTGCACCTTTGCCTTGCACTGCTTTCACCTCACATATTACAACACTCATGACATGTTCAATGATATAATTACTGATGACAACAACTGATTTGACATCATTGATGACATCACTGTGCATGGCGAGGGTGCAAGTTATAGTTGCTTGAGTTAACTATAACTGGGGCATTTCAGTGGCTGTTTGATTTAAAAAAAAATTATGTTTTGAGTGACATTGTCACCTAACTAGAATGTTGCTTAACCTTTGTTTTTTTTCAGTGTGTTTATATATAGCCACTGAAAAAAACAAAGGTTACAGGAATGTTATAGTTAGGTTCTGATTTTGCACACACAAAACCATAAAAATTCAGCAGTTATAATTATCTCAAGCAACTATAACTCATGCCCTAAGGTAACTATAACTCGCGCCCTCGCCATGCAGTTTTCCCAGACCCCTTATATCCTATTTTTACTTTATTCCTCCCCCCGGGAACCGTGTCCCGATTGACAAAATGGCAGCCGCAACTTTTCTCTCGGATTGCGGCCAGCCAATCCCTGCATTGCTGTTGGCGCATGTAACAGCGGATCCACTGCAGGGGATCCGCATCTCTAAATAAACATACATTTTGTTTTTTTAATAACTCCTAAATTACTTAACAGATTTACACCAAATTACAAAAAGCACTCTTTCTGGACCAAGATCTAGCTTTCTGCCAAATTTGGTGTCATTCTTTTCAGCGATTCGGGCTGTAGTCGTGTCTTAAAATCTCTATGGGAAATTGCATGGGGAAAATGCCTTTTGGAACCCCCCTTTTTCTCAGTCTCCGCTTGACGGATCAACCTGAAACTTTTTGTGAAGATTTTTCAATTGGCGCCAAAGTTATTAGCAAAACAAAAAAACACTTTTCTTATGGAAACTAGATCCTAACTATATACTGGCAACCGCCAGTAGGATATATATATATATATACATATATATATATATTCACTGAAAAAAACCATAGGTTTCAGGGGCGTTATAGTTAGTTGGACATTTCACTCGTACAAAACCATAGAAATTCCCCCGTTATAGTTAGTTCAGCTAACTATAACTCGCGCGCCCACAATGCACTGCTGATGACGTCACATATTACATCACTCATGACATGGTCAGTGACATCACTGATGACATCACTGATGACATCTCAAATGACATCACTGATGACATCACTGATGACGTCATCCTTGTGATAGAGTGGCAGACCTCCTCTCACCCTAATATAACCTTTGATACACACACTCAAAAATACAAACTAACATTTTCAAAACAATGGACATACCAATACCAGTTACAACACACCTATTCAGGAATTCCAAGATCTACACACACATCCACTCATTCACCAACAGTCCCTATACAGTCACTCATACATGTACTCACTCATCCTATGTACTCATACACCTATACATCCTATTACACACCGCCACTCATCCATAGAGTTACTCACACACATAGTCACACATGCAAACAAAGTATCAAACATCCATTTACTTGCATATACAGTTATACACACACTACCACACTTACTTCTACAGAAACTTACACATACTTACTCTCTTAAACAATCACTTATAGAAACACCTACTTATTTGTACAGGAACTCTTCCAATCTCTCACTCTCACATATACTCACTTATATACACCAATAATCACATATACTAGTTTAAAACATATGTAGTTACTCATAAAGACACTATTGAGACAGTCATTCACTCACTAACACACCCATACACATACTCATCCACCTATACAGTCCTGCACACATGCTGTCTTCAACACATACAAACAGTGAGTCACTCATTCATGCATCTATGCACTAAGTAATACCCCCACCGAACCATACAGACACTTATACTGATACTCAAAAAACCAACTAATAACCCATATAGACACTCATGTAGCTACTCACCAACCCATGCAGCCACTTATACACAAAGTGAGAGACTGATACAGATATTTTCATATTTGAACATTACTCACTAACCCATGTATTCACTAAGATACACTTAGTCAGTTATACAATTAATTTTACAAAAACAAATCATCCATTTAGACACTTATATACCCATTTATTCTTCCATCGACCTTGAGATATACATATATAAAACATATTTAATTTTCAGAAAAACACACATTCACTGGATGATGTCATCAGTGATGTCATTTGAGATGTCATCAGTGATGTCACTGACCATGTCATGAGTGATGTAATATGTGACGTCATCAGCAGTGCATTATGGGCGCGCGAGTTATAGTTAGCTGAACTAACTATAACGGGGGAATTTCTATGGTTTTGTACGAGTGAAATGTCCAACTAACTATAACGCCCCTGAAACCTATGGTTTTTTCAGTGAATTTCTAAGGTTTTTTAAATGCTAATTTCTAACTATAACGTGCCTGAAACCTATGGTTTTTTCAGTGAATTTCTAAGGTTTTTTAAATGCTAATTTCTAACTATAACGTGCCTGAAACCTATGGTTTTTTCAGTGAATATATATATATATTTATTATACTATGTATACATGTGAAAATGTCACAGTCCACTGTTTGTCTCGGTGGCATGGAAAAAATGGGTGGAACTGACGTCAGCACGCCGACGAGGTCCTCTTATGGCTCCGATGACGTCATACGGTGTCGCGAGCGGAGCCGTGCTCGTTGACGTGGGAGAGCTAGGAAAGAATTTTCGTGGAATGCTGGTGCAGGGGATATTCACCTAAGTGTTCAGGCTAGTCCTTTGGGAGCAACTGTTTATGTTGCCACTCCAGAAACCGAAACCAGTGATCCGAGGGCAGAGGCCCTGCAGATGGCACACGAGGTGGGGTGCCCAGTCGTGTGCACCGGCGGGGCAGGAAGTAACAAGCACCACAACCCACAAAAAAGGTAACGAGGGCACTGAATAACACAGGATCTTCTCTTTGTATCTGGCAGGAACAACGAAGTTAAAATGCCCTAGTACCAAAATGTAGAATTAGTGCTACAACGGTCTTCAAGAGGACCTGCGATGCCGCTTCTGCCTCCCGTAACCTGGAGGCGGCACATGGGTCACGCGGTACGGTCATACTGCGGTGGGACGCACACTCGTTGACCTCTCATGGCACTGCTCCACACTTCAGGGAGGACGCTTTCCATTAGCTATGTTTTCTGATGACATGTCGCACCGGCCCCGTCCAACAACAGAACTCCTTTAGATCCAAACAGACTCTTCCACTCTCTCACCGGAAGTGAAACCAGGCCACGCGGACACTTTCACAATACAACAGCCGGGAATGCACTTTTCGGTAAAAAAAACACATTCCTTCCTCCTAATTAATCAAATAAACGTCTCACTGAAGAACAGGGGCCAGCTTCGATCGGTAAACAGCCATTACAACGACTTTTACTTTGCGATACCATTACAACGCATGCATTACCACGCATGCGTTGTACATCACGAAGTCATTACTACGCATTTTTTAGAACGCATGGTCATTTACCACGCATGCCTTTACAACGAATTTTGTTGTAAAGGTATGTATGGTAAATGACCATGCGTTCTAAAAAACATGTAGACGATCCATGTCGTTGTAAGGAAACAGAGGCTGTTCCGTTTCCTCACAACTATGTGCACCGCCCCTCAGAGATGACACGAAGCAGGAACTACGAGGAGAGAGGAACCATGAGGAGTGAGAAGTAAGGGGGATTGGGCATGGGGTGGGGGTTTCTTTTCTAGGGTTTAGGGTAGTGCAGTGGTGTTTGGGTGGTGTAGGGGGTCATGCTGTGGGTAGTGATTTAGGGTTTAGGGTAGTGCAGTCATGTTTGTGTAGTGTAGGGGGTCGTGTTTTAAGGTATAGGGTAGTGCAGTGGTGTTTGGGTAGTGTAGGGGGTCATGCTGGGGTTAGTGGTTTAGGGTTTAGGGTAGTGCAGTGGTGTTTGGGTAGTGTAGGGGGTCGTGCTGGGGGTAGTGTTTTAGGGTTTAGGGTAGTGCAGTGGTGTTTGTGTAGTGTGGGAGGTCATGCTGGGGGTATATTTAGGGTTTAGTGTAGTGCAGTGGTGTTTGTGTAGTGTAGGGGGTAGTGTTTTAGGGTTTTTGGGCAGTGCAGTGGTGTTTGTGTAGTGAAGGGGGTCATGCTGTGGGTAGTGTTTTAGGGTTTAGGGTAGTGCAGTCGTGTTTGTGTAGTGTAGGGGGTCGTGTTTTAGGGTATAGGGTAGTGCAGTGGTGTTTGGGTAGTGTAGGGGGTCATGCTGGGGTTAGTGTTTTAGGGTTTAGGGTAGTGCAGTGGTGTTTGGGTAGTGTAGGGGGTCGTGCTGGGGGTAGTGTTTTAGGGTTTAGGGTAGTGCAGTGGTGTTTGTGTAGTGTGGGAGGTCATGCTGGGGGTATATTTAGGGTTTAGTGTAGTGCAGTGGTGTTTGGGTAGTGTAGGGAGTCGTGCTGGGGGTAGTGTTTTAGGGTTTAGGGTAGTGCAGTGGTGTTTGGGTAGTGTAGGGAGTCGTGCTGGTGGTAGTGTTTTAGGGTTTAGGGTAGTGCAGTTATGTTTGGGTAGTGTAGGGTGTCGTGCTGGGGGTAGTGTTTTAGGGTTTAGGGTAGTGCAGTGGTGTTTGGGTAGTGGAGGGGGTAGTGGTTTAGGGTAGTGCGCCCAACCAGCCACAATATCCATGGACAAAGGGGATCCTGACTCTTTGGAACGCTCCGTCAATTGAATAATTTGGGTCAAGGGCCCTACCACGTCCAAGACCTATCAATTCCTTTCTTGGGATCCCTCATATACTTGGAGAAAAAGGTACATAGTTTCTCATCAATTTCAGGCGTGTGTGCCACCTTCCCTTTCAGTGAGGGCCTGGGGCATTCTCCCCTCATCCTATTCCTGACCTCCCTTTCAAGGGGTTGATGGATTTTCCCCACCACATACTCTGCCACTTTGGCGTCAGGTGTCCACTCTGCCGACCTAGGATGGTAAATTTGGGTAGGCTCGAACATGTCCGAGTGGACCCCGTCCCCAACCGGGGACTGAGAGGAGTGGGACTCTGGACGCCAGGGACGCCCCGAGTCCTTATCCTCATCGGAGGAGAAATCGTCCTCCGATACACCCTCTCCCTCTAAGAGAAATCCGCCGTCGGGGTCTACAATAGTGGTGACAGTGTCGCAATTTTCTCCGGGCCCCTCCTCCTCCCGGCAGGGTGCATTTTTTAGCGTTCGCGCACTCTTGAAGAAGGTCTCCGTAAGTTTATCAAATCCTTCCAAGTGCCCCGCGTTATGCTTAACGGCCCTTTTATTCCCCATCTGGGAGCTACTTGGACCCACCACCACCAGATCTGGGTCACTGAACACCCCAGGGATGCTTTTCGCCAGCTTATCAACCTGATCCTAAGAGGAGCCAGCGCCCTAGAAATAGCCAGAGAGAGGGCTTGGTCCACTGCTGGAGGGAGAAGTTGGGGGGCCATTCCTCCTCCACTTCCTGGTAGGAGTAAAAATGGTCTTCTGGAGAAGACATGATAGCAGAGGGTGTGAGCACAGAACAAATGCCCTTAAAATCCTTAAGACAGCCCCCTCGCTGGTGCTGCAACAGCTGGGCTTTCCCCGAAGCTGTTATAAGAATAGACTGAGGCACAATACCAATTACCACCACCAGGTGGCGCTGGTCACTAACGTGGCCGTGTGGGGAAATCACCGCGTAGTGGTGTCAAAATTAGGCGAGGGTTGGTCGGGAATCAAGCGGACACTAAAGGAGTGACCGGATTCCCAAACGCGCGTAAAGACCAGCGGGAGCGCTCGACGGAGCTGCCTCGCTCGGACCAGACGCGCCTGACAGGATCTCACCGCGCGCAGAGCACACAGCGGGAGAAATTGCGAGGGGGAGAACGCGCTCGGGCAAGAGCCTGCTGCGCAGGGAATATGAAACAATACCAAGGCAATAATGCTAATAACGTGCACAAGAAACCGCTATACAAACAGCAACAACGTCAGATTAAGCCAAGAATGTAAGGAATGCACTTAACTGACGAGCAGTGAAGAAAGAGGAAGCGGAAGGAACGTCACGATATTATATACGATGGACTGTGATATGATTGGACTATAGTTGCCTTGGAGACTACCCCCTAATGGTTCATGGGTTGTGTAGTCTTTTGTTTAATGATTGTTGTGTTACGTTTTCTTTGAACTGCTATGCAAATAAAGTGAGGAAAGATATGCATAATCCTCGCCTCCGTTGTGCCGTTGAATTCATTAAACTTTATTTGATCTGATTTAGAAACATAGATCATAAAAGTGTACATAAAAACAGTAAATCCTCTTTCCTAATACAATACAGTGAGAATTAATTAAAACCAGTAGGTAAAAACGGGTGTTACAAAGCCCGGTTCAGAGCAACTTCAGGTTAACAGAATCGTAAAGTTCAATGTTTCGCAAGATCAATCTCATGTACTTCGTGCAAAATACGCAATAAGGGGTCCAAGTAAGATGTAACGCTCCAATACCTGACCAGTTTGCACTATATAAAACTGCAGAAAAACTAAAAATAAAAAGTGTTTTGCACACTTCTGTCATTGGGCTATATGTGGGCTACATCTGGGTGATATTTGTGCTACATTTGGGCTCTTTTTTCTCTGGTGGCCATCTTGGGAGACTTATTTGTTATGAAGTTTCCTAATTTCGTCATTTACTGCAGTCTCCTCAGTAGGAAATGCTTTCAGTTTTTTACTTTGATTCCATCAAGAAGGCATTCAGATGTGTCACACATTTGCCATAAATTCAGAATGTTAGCACTCTAGTTGTTCATTAGATCACTGTAGTAAAGCTCCTGCTCACCAGGGAGTTAACTGGAAGTCTACTGCTGGTATTGAAAGTGATTGTTTCAGTCTGCACGTCAGAATTTTCTAATGAAATAGAAGAGGATTTGAGATCTCACTTAAAATATGCCCTAAATTTCCTTTCTGCAGCACTAACCATAATTTCTATGGCAAAATGAACCCCCTCATTTTGTTCCTTTTTAAATAAAATGTTTTAAGAGTTACCAGTTTATTCCAATCAAGATGGCTTCAGGTGTGCCATAATTTTGTCATAAGTAAGACTGTTAGCGCTCTAGTTGTTCTTTAGAACACTCTGGGAAGCTGCAGTAGAACACAAAGGCATCAACTGACAGGCTGCTCCTGTTGAAATATAACAGGAAGATATTTGAGATCTCACTTAAAACATGTCCTAATTTTTCTTTCTACAGCACTAACCATAATTTCTATGGCAAAATGAACCCCTCATTTTGTTCCTTTTTAAATTAAATGTTTTAAGTGTTACCAGTTTATTCCAATCAAGATGTTTTCAGGTGTGCCATACTTTTGTCATAAGTAAGACTGTTAGCTCTCTAGTTGTTCTTTAGAACACTCTGAGAAGCTGCAGTAGAACACAAAGGCATCAACTGACAGGCTGCTACTGTTGAAATATAACAGGAAGATATTTGAGATCTCACTTAAAACATGTCCTAATTTTTCTTTCTACAGCACTAACCATAATTTCTATGACAAAATGAACCCCCTCATTTTGTTCCTTTTTAAATTAAATGTTTTAAGAGTAACCAGTTTATTCCAATCAAGATGGCTTCAGGTGTGCCATAATTTTGTCATAAGTAAGACTGTTAGCGCTCTAGTTGTTCTTTAGAACACTCTGGGAAGCTGCAGTAGAACACAAAGGCATCAACTGACAGGCTGCTCCTGTTGAAATATAACAGGAAGATATTTGAGATCACACTTGAAACGTCCTAATTTTTCTTTCTACAGCACTAACCATAATTTCTATGACAAAATGAACCCCATCATTTTGTTCCTTTTTAAATTAAATGTTTTAAGTGTTACCAGTTTATTCCAATCAAGATGGCTTCAGGTGTGCCATACTTTTGTCATAAGTAAGGCTGTTAGCACTCTAGTTGTTCTTTAGAACACTCTGGGAAGCTGCAGTAGAACACAAAGGAATCAACTGACAGTCTCTGCCCTTGTTGGATGTACATGTTTTACTGAGAATGTCAGACTTCATTCTCACATGACTGAGAAAGATAATGTGAATTTACAGAAAATATGCTCTCATTTTAGCTTCTGGAGCACCTTCCAAAACTGTATGGGACAAGCATGTGAAAATAGTTTTCTCTCAAACATGATTCATGATATCCCAGCAGAAGGTTTTCACAGGGTAAAATCACCTTAGAACACACCACAATTCCTGAAATTAGTATGGTACCATCAACAAATGAATTCTAATGTAACTAAAGTCTGTTATCACCCTTTATAGTTCTCCTTTTGGTAACCCTCAAAATCTTCGATTCACTACAATGCATTTCAATGGGGTACTATCATTTATATTGGTCCCAAGATGGCTGCCAGCAATTCCAGGATGAAGTGCTGACAGCCAATCAGATCTCACGATGACATGTGTGGTTAGGCTCCGCCCAGATATATATGTGTTTTCTTTTTCAAATTTCTCAGGAACTACTGAACGGATTTCCACCATTTAACCAAAAGGCACGACTCTGAACCAAGGGCTACCTTTTAGCCAAATTTGGTGTAATTCCGTTCAGCAGTTCGGGCTGTAGCTGCGACTAAAGGTTCCTATGGAAAATTGCATGGGGAAAACACGTTTTGGGACCCCCCCTTTTTTCTCGGCCCCGCTTGCTGAATCACCCCGAAACTTTCAAGATAGGAGCGGACCGGAGCGGGCCATAAGTTTTGAGAATTTCGCGAAGATTCGTCAACCGGCGCCAAAGGTATTGGAAATAGAATGTTGCGAATTTCCTATGGAAAATAGGTCCTAACTATAACTATCTACTGGCGACCGCCAGTAGATAATATATATACACTCACTGATGTATATATATATATACACACACATATATGTACACACACATATATATATTCACTGAAAAAACCATAGGTTTTAGGGACAGTTATAGTTAGTTGGACATTGCACTCGTACAAAACCCGTGAAATTCCCCCGTTATAGTTAGTTCAGGTAACTATAACTCGCGCCCCGCAATGCACTGCTGATGACGTCACATATTACATCACTCATGACATGGTCAGTGACATCACTGATGACATCTCAAATGACATCACTGATGACATCATCCAGTGACTGTGTGTTTCTGTAAAGTTTAAATATGTTTAATATATATAGGGAAAGGCGTATTGAAGAATGAGTGGGTGTATAAGTGTCTGAATGGATGATTTAGTAGGTGCGTGACTAACTCTATAAGTGAGTGATTAAACGTATCTTACTGAATGCATGGGTTAGTGACTAAACTGGGTGAATGTCTGTATCCGTCTGTCTGTTGCTGTGTAAGTGGCTGCATGGGTTTGTGAATAGCTACATGAGTGTCTATATGAGTTATTGATTGGTTGTCTGAGTATCTGTATGGGTGCCTGAGTGTTTGTGTGGGTGGGGTGTGTGCGACTCTGTGCATAGATGTGTGAGTGGGTGATTCACTGGGTGGATGGTTTCAAGAGTGCATCTGTGATAGACTGTATGGGTGGGTAAGTGTGTGTAAGAGTGTGTTAGTGAGTGAATGTATGTCCCAGTGGTACATGTGTGAGTAACTACATATGTGAAAGGCAGTATATATGTGTGTTGGAGTATATAAATAGCTATAAGCGAGAGTGTGTGATTGTGAGAGTGACTGTATGGATGAGTGTGTGCTTGTATCAGAGATTGTATAAGAGCGTAAGAATGTGCTAGTATTTGTATGAGTAAGTGAGCTGGTGTGTGTATAACTGTATAGGTGAGTAAATGGGTGTGTGCTTAATTTTTTGCATGACTGACTAGGTGTGTGAGTACCTCTATGGATGAGTGGCGGTGAGTGAGTTTATATAGGTGTATGAGTGCATATAATAGTCCTGTACTGAGTGACTATAAGTATGAGTGACTGTACGGGTGAGTGATTAGATGTGTGTGTGTAGACCTAAGAATCAGTGAGTGTGTATATAGTAATTGGTGTTGGAGTGTCTATGGTTTTGACAATGGCAGTCTGTAATTTACAGTGGGTGTATCAAAAGTTATATTAGGGTGTGAGAAGATGCATCAAATTATCACATGGATGATGTCATCAGTGATGTCATCAGTGATGTCATTTGAGATGTCATCAGTGATGTCATCAGTGAAGTCACTGACCATGTCATGAGTGATGTAATATGTGACGTCATCAGCAGTGCATTGCGGGGGCGCGAGTTATAGTTACCTGAACGAACTATAACGGGGGAATTTCACGGGTTTTGTACGAGTGCAATGTCCAACTAACTATAACTGTCCCTAAAACCTATGGTTTTTTCAGTGAATTTGTAAGGTTTTTTAAATGCTAATTTCTAACTATAACGTGCCTGAAACCTATGGTTTTTTCAGTGAATTTCAAAGGTTTTGTAAATGACAATTTTTAAATGTATTAATTGTTATATTTATTTTTTTGATACTGATTTACTACATTTTTTTAAACTATTTATTTTTAGATATTTTATTTTTTAAATTACATTATAATTACATTATACATTACATTACAAAATATACTTTTTCAGAATGAATTACTTTAGTTTAAATACTTTGCAAATAGGCAATAGACTTTTAAGTACAGTAGTTACAGTTGTTGCAATGGGCAACACAATTTCAAACACAATGCAACATTGAGCTCAATGTGAATTTCTAGTTAAATGCAATTAGTTACTTTATGGATTACTTTTCTAACCACAGGACTGGATCCTAGATTCAGTCCTGGGACATCTCCTGTAAACAGTTGAGTAAAAGCGTTTTGGTTACAGTAGTGATTTTTAAGGAATATTATTGTATTTTAAAAGTTGACACTTAGAAACTTTTTCACATAGAATCACCAATGTTATCCTATGGGAGGAAATTCACTTAGCAGGTAAGTAGTGTTATCGTTACTTTTTCTTACTCAGTGGTGGATCCTGGATCCAGCACTGGTGCATCTCCTGTAAACAGTTGAAAGAATGCGTTTAAGTCATACAGGCGATTTTTAAGGAATATTTGTAGTTTGTGAAAATCAACACTTTGAAACTTTTCTGCTGAAAACCAGACAATGGATTCCTACGGAAGGAAATATAAGTTACTGGTAAGTACGGTTAAAATTACTTTTCAGGATCAGTACTGGGCTGAAAGATGCAGCACTGAGGTCTCTCCTGATAACAGGTGAGTTAATCGGAATTCGTATTTTGGCTGATTTTAGAGGAATATTTGTATGTTTCAAAAATCGACACTTAGAAACTTTTTCAGCAAAAAGCAGGCAATGATATCCTATGGAAGGAAATTCAAGTTACTGGTAAGTACGGTTAAAATTACTTTTCAGGATCAGTACTGGGCTCAAAGGTGCAGCACTGAGGTCTCTCCTGATAACAGGTGAGTAAATCGGAATTCGTAGTTCGGCTGATTTTAGAGGAATATTATAAAGTTCCAAAACTCTACATTTAGAAGAATTTCCAAGTGAAACCAGTCAATGTTAGCCTATGGAAGGAAATTCAAGTTACTGGTAAGTATGGTTAAAATTACTTTTCAAGATCAGTACTGGGCTCAAAGGTGCAGCACTGAGGTCTCTCCTGATAATAGGTGAGTAAATCGGAATTCGCAGTTCGGCTGATTTTAGGGGAATATTATAAAGTTCCAAAACTCCACACTTAGAAGAATTTCCAAGTGAAACCAGTCAATGTTAGCCTATGGAAGGAAATTCAAGTTACTGGTAAGTACGGTTAAAATTACTTTTCAGGATCAGTACTGGGCTCAAAGATGCAGCACTGAGGTCTCTCCTGATAACAGGTGAGTAAATCGGAATTCGTAGTTCTGCTGATTTTAGAGGAATATTTGTATGTTTCAAAAATCGACAAACTTTTTCAGCAAAAAGCAGGCAATGATATCCTATGGAAGGAAATTCAAGTTACTGGTAAGTACGGTTAAAATTACTTTTCAGGATCAGTACTGGGCTCAAAGATGCAGCACTGAGGTCTCTCCTGATAACAGGTGAGTAAATCGGAATTCGTAGTTCGGCTGATTTTAGAGGAATATTTGCACAGTGGTGAAGGGAGGGGGCGGGGCTTCAGGTGACATGTCTGCAAACAGGCCCCGTGGCGCGTTTTAAGATGGGGAATTAAATCCTCCTCAATCCCGAGGGTTCCTAGGGGCCAAGTAGCCCACCAGATACCTCCAGTATGCGCCAGAGAGCTGCGTTGCTGAGAGGTGTTCAGAGGCCACGCCCCTTTTTGCACCGCAGCTCTGTGGCGCTTTCAGGACGTACCTGGTGGGCTAGTTGGCCTTCAGGGACCCTGAGGATTGAAGGGGATTTAATTCCCCATCTTAAAACGTGCAACGGGGCCTGTTTGCACACATGTCACCTGAAGCCCCGCCCCCTCCCTTCACCACTGTGCAAACGCGCCCCGTGGAATTAAGTCCCCTTGAATCCTGAGGTTCCCTGGAGTCCAACTAGCCCACCATGTACCTCCAAAAAGCGCCACAGAGCTGCGTTGCAGAGAGGTGTAAAAGGGCGTGGCCTCTGTACACCTCTCTGCAACGCAGCCCCTGGCGCATACTGGAGGTTCCTGGTGGGCTAGTTGGCCCCCAGGGACCCCCAGTATTCAAGGGAATTGTTTCCCTCTGCAAACGCGCCAGGGGGCGCGTTTGCAGAGTGGTAAAGGAAGGGGGCGGGGCCTGCGGCACAATCGTTTTTTTTTTTACTATTAGTTTTTTTTTAAAATACTTTTTTCTGCCCAGGGGGTCCTTGAGGGACCCCCTGAGCAGACCTAGGGGGTCAGGGTGTTTCTAAAATGGCTGCCAACACTTCCTGATTTGGAGTGTTGACAGCCAATTAGCATGCAGCTCGTGATCGGGACGGTGCGCGCAGGGTGCGCTCAGGGTGCGCGAATCCGACGCGGCCATAGATATATATGTGATTTTCCTTTTGATTTTCTCAGGAACTACTGAACGGATTTACACCATTTAACAAAAAGGGTTCTTTCTGAACCAAGAACTACCTCTTTGCCAAATTTGGTGTAATTCCGTACAGCAGTTCGGGCTGTAGCCATGGCTAAAGTTTCCTATGGGAAAATGAATGGGGAAAACATGTTTTGGGACCCCCCTTTTTTCTCGGCCCCCGCTTGACGAATCACCCCGAGACTTTCAGGATAGGAGCGGACTGGAGCGGGCCACAAAGTTTGAAAATTTCGCGAAGATTCGTCAACCGACGCAAGAGTTATTTCAAATAGAATGTTGTGGATTTCCTATGGAAAATAGGTCCTAACTATAACTATCTACTATATACACACATATATATATATATATATATATATATATATATCCACGACCAGCTCCAGCATGCAAATTCCCACAGCCAGATACCAACACTGCAATTCCAGTTTTCTGGTAAGGTTGTTGTTTATTCAAGTGCTGTAATGCGTTTCGGCAGGGTCCCCTGATGTCATCAGTTATGTCACTGACCATGTCATGAGTGATGTAATATGTGAGGTCCTAAGCAGTGCATTGCGGGTGCGTAAGTTATAGTTAGATTTTTATTTTTTATTTTATTTATTTTCAGATTTATACAGCGCATAGCTGCCCCAGCAACGGGGCGTCCCAGCGCTACCCCTACAGTGCCCGTGAGTAATAACAGCTCGGGAGAAGGGAAGAAAGTTATGCTGGGAAAAGCCAGGTCTTTATGGCTTTCCGAAAGGCCAAGTGGTCTTGGAGCCATCTAATAGCAATCGGGAGGGAGTTCCAGAGTCTGGCAGCCAGGACTTTATAAGAGCGACCACCAGCCCTGGCTCTTAGAGCTCTGGGGATGCATGCCAGCCCTTGAGCAGCTGACCGCAGGCAGCGACTCGGAGCATACGGTGTTAACAGGTCAGATAAAACCGGGGGGGCTTGTTGCGTCAGGATTTTATAAGCGACGCATAGCGTCTTGAACTGAATTCTTTTCTCTACCGGTAACCAATGTAGTTTAGGTAGAGACCTGGACACGGAGCATGTTCTCGGAAGCGCCAATAGAGTGCGGGCTGCTGCGTTTTGTATCCTCTGTAGGCGTTGAATACAGGATTTATTGGCACCTAGGTAAAGGGAATTGCCATAGTCCAATCTAGATAGGATTGTGGCTTGTATTATAGTCTGCCGGACTTTAGGCTCAAAGAAGCCGAGAAGGGGTTTTAGTGCTCTTAGGAGCCCAAAGCAAGTCCCTGCAACTACTTTGGATTGGGCATCGAAAGAGAGCCCTCTATCAATCCAAAATCCCAGGTTCTTAACCACCTCCTTTGGTGTTGGTGCTGGTTTTAATTGATCTGGCCACCATTGTTCTGACCACATATCGCTGTCTCTACCAAACAGCAAGATTTCCGACTTACTGGCATTTAGCTGTAAACAGTTTGCTGTCAGCCAATTGGCGACTGCCAACAAGTCCTCCTTAAATTTAACAAGATTGTTATTGCAATTCTTGGAGAAGGCGATGACTATTTGGGTGTCGTCGGCATAAGAAACCAACGATAGCCCTCTGCTTCTTGCCATCACTGCCAGGGGTTGTACATAGATGTTAAAGAGCACGGGGCTCAGTATCGATCCTTGTGGAACCCCGTGTTTAATCTCCAATTCCTGGGAGTGATATGGTGGCACTAAGACCTGGAAAGTTCTGCCCTCTAAAAAGGAGCGAAACCAGGTCAAAGCCAAACCCTCAATCCCTATCTCCTGTAGCCTGCACAGTAATATCTCGTGCGAGACAGTGTCGAAGGCGGCACTTAAATCTAACAGAATTAAGGCCGCAGACTTTCCGTCATCTAAGCTGTTACGAATTTCCTCCGTCACTGCCAACAGAGCCGATTCCGTACTATGGCGGGCTCGAAAACCATTTTGCGAGGAATCCAGGATGGTATGTTCCTCTATAAACTTTGTCAGAGTCGTATTGACATGGGATTCAATGACCTTAGCTAAAAAAAGGGAGCTGAGAAATGGGGCGGTAGTTACCCGGTTCATATGGGTCTAATGATGCTTTCTTCAAGAGAGGTGTTACTTTCGCGTGCTTCCAAGCTAATGGTAGGCACGCTGATGTCAAAGATAAATTAATCAGTTCCCTGGCCACTGGGAGAATAGGGTTACAGAATTGGCGGAATTGGGCAGGTCTCAAGAGATCAGCTGGAGAGCCTGATTTAATTTTCAGGCAGAGATGTTCAGTCTCCGTAAGGGATATTTGGGGGAAGGAACACAGTATATTTTCTGGAATGAGTCCCCTGTCCTTATACCCTTTCCTCTGATCAAAGTTGATAGAAGCTGGTGGAAAGCTCTTATAAATTTGTTCCACCTTATTGATAAAGTAACTGGCCAATTCGTCGCACTGCTTGTTGGAAGTGACAGTTGAGTCTGCTTTCGAATTTGCACATTTCATAATTTTAAGGAGAGAGAAAATCATTTTAGGAGAATTATTGCTATCCGAGATTTTACCAGCGATATACTCCGCTCTAGCTTTCCGGATCAGCTTATGATAAGCTTTAATGGATTCGCGATATATGTTTTTGGTTTCAGTATCATACAAGCGCCTCCAAGCCCACTCAAGTTGTTTACATTTTTTCTTCACGTTAATCAGGGATTCATTGAACCAAGGGTTCGACTGTCCTCTTTTTTGTTTACGGCACATTTTAGCAGGAATACAGCTATCCAAAGCTTGAGCCAGCCAGTCCTGGAAACATGTGTTCGCTAGCTCAATGTTTGACGGCAGCTGTGGGGAGTGGTTAGCCAATACATCGGAGAATATATCAGCCTCTAGTTTATGCCAGGGTCGTGTAGATATCAATGAGGGACGGTTCACCGCTGGCTTGCTTTGCCAGCAAAAGGAAAAAGGGACAAGAAAATGGTCCGTCCAGACCATCGGAATCGAAGGCTCAGTTATCAAAGAGCCTAAATTAGAAAAAATGGGATCTAGCAGATGACCTGCTGCATGTGTAACATTAGAGACCTGTTGTATTAACTGACATGCCTCTAAGTCAGCTAAGAAGTTAGCAATGCCTGTCTTGCCACTATCTTCTAAATGCAAGTTGAGATCTCCTAAGATAGTAAAGTTTGCTGCCTTATTGGCAAGCAAAACGACTTTATTTACTAATTCTTCCCTGAAGACTTTAGACGGCCCTGGTGGTCGATAAATAAGGAGTCCCGAGAACATAAGATTGTGGTTAAGGGTAATTTTAAAGAGTGCGCTTTCGCATTCTGAGATATTCTCCCTAACTAGGCTACAGGAATATTGTTCCCTATGGATTAATGCAATTCCTCCACCTCTATTTCCGATTCTGTTAAGTTGTTTCATGATATAGCCTTGGGGGAGTGCAAGCCAGGATTCTGCAACAGAGTCCTGCGTTAGCCAGGTCTCGGTCAGGAATAGTCCGTCCGGAGACTCTTCATTTAATAGGTCGAATATCTCGGCATGATGCTTTGTCAACGACCGACAGTTCAGACTAAGAAACCTGAATTTTATGGAGTTAGAGAGAGGTATGTCCATCCCATGTGTCCTGAATTGAAATAGACATTCTTTGCATTTAAAGGAGCCGGCCGGTGGGGACCAGGCATATTTTATGCAGGAAGCACAGCTAGTATTATAGGACAAAAGCTCCGCATGTGAATACCGGCGTATATCATTGACGGTCTGGGCAGAGTGTCTAGCGTCTGGCGGCGGCCAGGCGCGGACGGGCACAGACGGGCTTGCCTTTGGCGCGCCTTTGCGTAAACTATAACTCCTGAATTTCTCTGGTTTTGTATGAGTGAAATGTGAGCCTAACTATAACGTCCCTGTAACCTTTGTTTTTTTCAGTGAATTTCTACGTTTTTATGAATTCTATTTCCTAACTATAACGTCCCTGTAACCTTTATTTTTTTCAGTAAATTTTCGATGTTTTTTAAAATTTTATTTCCTAACTGTAACCTTTGAGAGTGGGTGTGTAAGTGGCTGTAAAGGTAGGTTAGTGGGTGTGTGAGGCTCAGAGTGGGTGAGTGAGTGGGTGCGTGAATGTCTGAGTGGGTCTGTGAGTGGTAACTAGGCCTGGGCTTAAAATTCTGCTTCGCTCGTGGAGTTTGCGGAATTTGGCAACTCCAGTTTCTGCAGAGAACGTGGAGTTACCGATAAACTCCACCATCCGCAATGGAACAGAATTGTTTTATGCCGTAGTTGAACGTGATGGAGCGCGAGCGACTGTGGCTGCAACCTGGAGTGCCCCACGAGGCCCAGGCCCTTTGTAGAGTGGTTGAGAAAAGGGGCTGGGCCTCCGACGACGTCTCAGCAATCCAGCTGTGGAGTACTTTCTTGTGGCAACAATAGGGATTCTTGGCTCCCAACGAACCTCAGCAACCAAGGGGACTTCATTCCCCAACCAGTAGTGCGCCAGGAGTCCCCTGTGCAGAGTGGTTGAGAAAGGGGGCGGGGCCTCTGACAATGTCTCAGCAATCCGGCTATGGGGGACATACCCTCAGCAGCCAAGGGGACTTCATCCTTCAACCAGTAATACGCCAGGAGGCTCCTGTGCAGAGTGGTTGAGAAAGGGGGTGGGCCTTCAACGAGGTCTCAGCAATTCTCTACAAGCTCAATTCTGACCTCTATATTGCCTCTCTCTGCTCGTTTCTGACCTTTGTTTTGCCTCTTTCTGCTAGTTTCTCACCTTTATCATCCCTCTTTCTGCTCGGTTCTGACCTCTATTCTGTCTGTATCTGACCTTTAGTTTGCCTCTTTGTGCACGTTTCTCACCTTTATTTTGCCTCTTTCTGCTCGTTTCTCACCATTATTCACCCTATTTCTAACCTTTTCTTGCCTCTTTCTGCTTGTTTCTGACCTTTATTTTGCCTCTCTCTGCTCGTTTCTCACCTTTATCATCCCTGTTTCTGCTCAGTTCTGACCTCTATTCTATCTCTTTCTGCTAGTTTCTGACCTTTATCTTGCCTCTTTCTGCTCGTTGCTGACCTTTATTTTGCCTCTTTCTGACCTCTATTCTGTCTCTTTCTGCTCGTTTCTCACCTTTATCTTGCCTCTTTCTGCTCGTTGCTGACCTTTATTCTGCCTCTTCTGCTCGTTTCTGACCTTTATTCTGCCTCTTGCTGCTCATTTCCGACCTCTATTTTGTCTCTTTTTCTAGTTTCTGACCTTTATTCTTCCATTTTTTGCTTGTGTCTCACCTTTATTTTGCCTTTTTCTGCTCGTTTCTGACCTTTACTTTTCCTTTCTGCTCTTTTCTCACCTCTATTCGGCCTCTTCCTGCTTGTTTCTGACCTTTATTCTGCCTCTTTCTGCTCGTTTCTGACCTTTATTCTGCCTCGTGCTGCTCATTTCTGACCTTTATCTTGCCTCTTTCTGACCTTTATTCTGCCTCGTGCTGCTCATTTCTGACCTTTATTTAGCCTCCTTCTGCTCTTCCCTGGGACCGTGGGGGTAGCCTCAAGGCCACCGCAGTCCGAGCCAGCTCCCCACCTCCTGCGGAATCCGGCATTGTTTTCACACACAGGGAGCTACCAAACACGCAGCCCCCTGTGTGTGAAAGCAATTCGTCTGTTTCCCTGCTCGCTTGACAGCGGGCAGGGAAATAGACAAAAGGTCCGCTTCCAGCAAGCGAGAGCATTTTCACAGCTCTCACTTGCTGAAAGTGAAGTGTTTACTGTGACTTGGTGGGAGCGGTTAAAGCTCTCGCCAAGCCACAGCAAACAGCTTTGTCCCGAGGGTGGGCACCCCAGGACATAGCAGGAGGACCCCAAGGCCATCTATGGCTCCAGGAGGGGTGCCATGCTGCCCCCCTCCATTGCAGTACTTAGCCTCTGGGAGGTGATGGTCCCCATGCTGCCGGGGAGGGGGCTACGCGCCCCCTTAATTTGAATGAATTGCCCCAGGGAGGTGGAAGTCACTGGGGTTTCGGGGGCGTTGGGGTACCCCGCGGCATCCCCCCGCATGTATTTGATGTTTAGCCCCAGGAAGGTGGCGGTCCCCGGGATCGCGGCGGGCCCAGTGGGCCCACTCACATACATCATTTTAAATACCATGGGGAGGTGGTGGTCCCGGGACTGCGGGGGGGCTATGCTGTCACCCCCTGCATAAATTAAAAGCACTGCCCTGGGGAGGTGGCGGTCCCTGGGGCTTTTATAAGCCCGATGAGGGGTGCTGTTTTTATGTCATGCTTCCGGGACCTAGCCCACCTGGGGATCATTTAAAAGCAAGTGCTAGAGCCCACGCTTGGTTTTTTATTATTTTTTGGTTTATTATTATTTTGAAGCTGAGTCCCAAGAAGGCTGCCAACACCGGCACACCTTTTTTTGGAATATTTCTTTAAGATTCGTTAAACGGCACTAAAGATATAGGCAAGTTAAAAAACACGCTTTTCCTATGGAAACATGGTCCGAACTATATCTACCTACTGGCGGCCGTAAATACCAAGATTAAGTGCTGGTTGCGCTTCATAGATGACTTGGTTTTAATATGGCGAGGTAATGCAGAGGAAGCCGATCAGTTCATTACAGAGCTAAATATGAACAATCTTAACCTACATTTTACAGCAGTCATCAGTTCAACATCTGTTAATTTTTTAGATGTAGAAGTCTATATCAAAGAGGGCAAGCTTGAAACCAGATTACATAGGAAGCCCACTGCAGGCAATGCAATATTGCATGCAGGCAGCTTTCACCCGCAACATCTGATACAAAGCATCCCCTACGGGGAGATGCTGAGACTTAAACGAATATGCAGCCTAGAGGAGGATCTGAATGCAGCCCAACAAGCCTGTGCAAGCAGATTCCGGGCAAGGGGATATTCTAACAAATGCATAGAACAGGCTATAAAGAAAAGCAGAGTGATGACAAGGGAAAATCTAATCAAAAAGGCAAGTGGGGAAGATACCAAACAGACCCAAGAATCCTCCACATTCAGATTTATCCTCAAATACAGCAAACAGGATAAACAGATTAGACAAATCATTAGAAAAAATTGGCCATTGATTTTAGATGATCCGATTATTGGTCACACTCTTCCAAAAAATGCCTCAATAACATACACCAGGGCCACCTCAATGAAGGATGTCCTGGTCAAAAATGACCCCTTTGCACAAACAACAAAAAATACCTGGCTGTCACAGAGAAATGGCTTCTTTCGTTGCAAGACTTGCAAAGCATGCCAATTTGGAGTTAACAAAACAACATATGATACTCCATTCAGTGACATAAAAAGACCGATAGGCAAAGCTCTAACCTGTAAATCTGACTTCGTAATATATGTTCTGGAGTGTCCATGTGCCCTTAGATATGTAGGGAGCACAATATTACAAGGACACAAAAGAATATTACAACATATCAGAGCCATAAAGAACAAGGACACAACCTACCCCGTAGCGAGACACTTTGGGGAAAAACACAATGCGGACCCCAAAAAACTCAAATATTTTTTAATTGATGCCATCCCACCATACAAACGGGGAGGGGACAGGGAAAAGGCTCTCCGAAGGTTAGAAACCAGATACATTCTAGATCTCGATCGCAAGCACCCAGGAGGCCTTAATATTACGGAGGAGTTATACACCTGCCTCTAATATAATTTATCCAACTTGAAAATCTAAGCTAAGTACACAATTTTAATGATTCTTTAAATAAATCAAATAAATTGGATAAAATGTGGTAACTTAGCTAAAATAAACATTTAAACCATAAGATCCTCAGGGAGATTATTTAACATGTCATGCTGCCGACAATCCCACTTGTTATGCATATAAAAACTTTTTTACACATTTGTACACGGTTTTTAGAAGGGTTTTATACATTTTTTATACACTTTTATAATATATTTCTTCACGGGTTTTAGATAAGAAATTCAAATATAGCAAAGCCATATTTTAGCATGTGATTGTTGATTTATAGTAATACCGTAGATTGCACTAGCACTTTATGTATTTAATTTCAAATTTGTTTAAACAAGGTTGACTGGATATTTAAACCTGGACACGAAAACAAAGAAATACAACATGCCAACAATGTTACATGATTTTAAAGGTATTTAAACCTGAACAGAAAAATTATGGTAACCGATTTCAATCAACAACATAAAGTATGTTGTCTATGTTTATGCTAAATTTTGCACTATTGGGCACATGCCACTTTAAGAATGAACAGAGAAAAAAGCAAAAAAAATTAAAAAAGGCTGTATAAAACCAGACTCTGTACCGTCATGGCGCATCATGTGATCAAGGCTCCCTGGAGCCGAAACGCGTAAAAAAACACAAACACACACACACACACACACACACACACACACACACACACACACACACACACACACACACACACACACACACACACACACACACACACACACACACACACACACACACACACACACACACACACACACACACCCCCCACCCCCCCCCCCCCCCCCCCCCCCCTTGCTAGTAAAAATACTTGTTCTTTGGGACATGTGTACCAGCGCACACACTTTCACTCATTTATTGCTACGGTGCAAAGGCTAAATTCCTCTTAATTACCACAGTACAATGTAACAGACTTTTAAAAAAAGCACTTAACGACTCACAGTTTTCGTTCTAGAAAGAGATATTGATTTTATTTGTTTAATGAAAGTTTTAGAAAGCGTGAACATTACCCGGGGGTATCAGAGCGCTGCACAGAATAAACAAGAAATAAAAACGAGTTACAAAGAGGATAGTTAGTCCTAGTACAACAAGCAAACAAAATGAGTTACAAAGAGGAAGGGTTAAGTCTGTTACAACAGTTGTAGGGGTAGGGCAGATCCAATATTGCTATGGGAGAGTAATCCGTAGCTGTTCTCATTACATAATCCTGTCCAGTCAGTGCATTAAGTATCTTTTTAACAGAAGACATGTCACATTCTTCGTGAAAGTCAGAGAAGAGGGGTTTGTATGCATATCTGGTGGTAAAGTTCCAGTTCCTAGGTGCACTTCCAGGGGGGAGGAGTAGGAACTTTCTTTCTTGAATCTTGGCACTATAGGAGTGGAGAGTTTGAGCTTCTCAGGGAGCGCCAGCCACTGGAGATGGTGAGTTTCTGGGTCCAATATTTAGGAGTCCCATAGTTTCTTTCTATTGTTTTGTTAGTTTGACAAGTATTTTAGAAGTTTTTATCTAAAACCTATATTTGTTAGATGTAATATCAGATCATATAAAGCTGCAATGAAATCTTTGATTGCACTATGCAAACCCTTTGTGTGTTACAGTGTGGCCCTTTTTATCCTGAAAGCTATTCATGTAAGGATAAGCCTTTTGCATTAGCTAGCCCTTGGTCTTAAACTGTCTTTTGTATGGTTTTAATTGAATGGATCTATTTTACTGTGATGTAATTTTTATTGGGACTATTTTATGTAAATGTACTTTTATGGCTGTATTTAACTAGCCGAATAACTGTTAAGAACCGAAATGAGTCCCATAGTGAAGTGCTTTGTGGGTGAGACAGGCTACCTTTAAAATGCAGTGTGCTTTAATATGGAGCCACTTAAGTGTGATTAGTGAGGGAGTGATATGTTCAAAGTGACTCACTCCCAAGACTAGTCTGGTAGCCGCACTGAGTTTGGCCTTTAGTGGAGCAAAATGAAATTTCGGTGTGCCAGGTAGAACTGCATTTCCATAGCTGAACCTTGAGATTACAAGAGCTTGTACAACATTTTGAAGGTCGTGCAGAGGGATAAATGTTAGATATTTTAAATATCCTGAGTTGGCATAAGAGGCCTTGGTAGTGGAATTAATGTGAACAATCACGTTCATATGTTTGTCTAAAGAGAGTCCAAGAGATTTGGTACAGTCAATGATTTTGAGGGTGCAATTGAGTGCGTTTTAGGACAACACACTAAAGTATACAAATAAGTGATGGATGGAATGCTTGAATTAATCCCAACCACTGGTAATTACTCGGGACGCATCCCAATCCATCATTATTTTGCACACCATACCACCTCAGTTTGGACCCAGCTATATGCAAATTAGTCTTGACCCTGCTCCAATCAGAACAGTCCAGTCCGAACTGCCAAGCCAGGTCCTCCCTGAACCAGAACACAAGCAACCCAAGACCAGTTTCGCCCTAATTATGGACTCATCAGTCTGGTACAGATTGGTTCCAGTGTCACAGTGTAGATGGGACCCACATCAGGGCATACCTGTCCCACTTAGGAGGACACACTAAAGTATACAAAAAGTGATGGATGGAATGCTTGAATTAATCTAAGCCACTGGTAATTACTCTGGCAATCCCAATCCATCATTATTTTGCACACTATGTCACATCAGTTTGGACCCAGCTATATGCAAATCAGTCTTGCCCTGCTCCAATCGGAACAGTCCAGCCCGAACTGCCAAGCCAGGTCCTCCCCGAAAAGGAACACAAGCAACCCAGTTCAGGCTGGACTGTTCCGACAGGAGCAGAGTCAAGACTGATTTACATATACCTGGGTCCAAACTGAGTTGACATGGTGATAACAATGGATTGGGATGCAGGCCAATCGATATGTCCAACACTCTTGTTTAAGGAGGTGGGTATGGGGTCAGCGATGTGCAAGGCAAAATTTGGATTGGATACACTTCTGAAGAGTTCATCCTCTCTTAACACCCTGAAGTTGTTCCAGAAGGCATTGTTTTAAGGGTTTGGTGGTGGGTGTGTAAGGTTGACTATCTTATGGACACTAGCGGCAGGAGTGACCTTTGAGGGTGTGGATGTCAAGAATCACAACAATGTGTGCTTACCTGAAAGCCCGCACTGCTTGGTTCGCAGGGACGCTATGGACCACCTTCCTCACACCCTACCTTACTGACTGTGATATGCAAACAACATGAGGGAGATCCAGCAGGGCTCAGGGAAGAGGGCCTGATGTTCTGGATGTAGTTGATGCCCTTGGTGCAATTATCGACCTGCAATCAAAAGGAGGGTATCATGAGGTCCCTGGTTCTTGGTGTGTACAGTTGTCCCACCCTGTGGTATTGCCCTGAAGTCACTAGTAACCAAGCGCTCCTTCCTGCAATCAACTGCTTAGAACTGGACGTCCTGGTGTCAGTCGTGGTGGGTTGTGACGTGTCTGCCTGTAGGTTGTCTTGGGAATGCGAGGGCGCGGTTAGGGGTGCAATGAGTAGTGGTTCTGCAGAACAATGACAACACAATTATGTTCTCTTCTGATTCGGTCTCAGCTCGCCCCCTCCCTTCACCCCAGAGTCCAGAGAATACTTTTTAAACACTTTTAAGATTTCACACGCAGCCCAGACATGTTAGCGATCCTCAGTAGTACAGGTAGGTTCACACCAGGCGGTTCTCTTTTTTGGCATTAGATAGTTCTGTTAGTACAGGTAAGTATCAGATTAGTTCTATTCGTGCGTAATGGTTGTCTCGAGCCCTGTTAACGTCACAGGTGAAATGCTATGAGCCAAGGTCCGAGTAACACATAAAACAAAATGAGCATACTTAAGTTCTATTAATGGTGAGCTTACTTGCGTTGGGTACCAGATTGCCGCTGTTCTTTTGTTCTTCTTAGGGCTGAGTCGACGAACCTGAGGATGCTGGAGGAGTTCCACGAGTCGGAGGGCGCTGCACGAAATCATACACTAGACTGGACTCTTTCAGGTACGTGCTAGGATCTTGGTGGGTGCAGTGCCACAGGATGAAACACTGAAGGCAAAGCGCCTTCCAGAAGCCGGACGTGGCCTTACATGGCCGCCAGACACCGCCAGGACCTCGCGTGATGTCGGCGACGTTTACATGCGGCAAATCCAGAACGGGAGAACAGCATCGGCCCATTGGCGTTGCACTTTGGAGAGCAGCGTCGGCCCAAATGCATTCCGAAACTCACAAATACACAGTGACGTGCCAGTGCTTCAGTAGTCACAGTTACATCGAATACTCACACGTGTGGGCCTAGATGGAAGGTAGATGCGCACTTGAATATACGGACATGAATATATATATACTTTGTATCTGGTGAAGGGAAACATACACAGTAAAGCATGTACCACACACTATAAAACATGTAAATAAACACTACTTTGGTCATGCTGGTGCACGGGACAGGGGTTGGTTTTCTGTTGGTAGAGGACCATAGTCCTTTATGTATGGTCCTGGGGCCCGGGTCCCTGGGATTTGTGACTGTGGGTCTGTAGGAGTATATATCCACCGGCACATTAGGTACTGAGAGTTCTGTCTTTTTGAGCTTGTCTGGGAAGAAATTTGAGAATTCCTCACAGGTTTCTGTTGAGTAGTCCATGACTGTTTCAGTTTTGGAGTAGAAGTGTTGCCTGATGATGCTGAAGAGTTTGGACTTTTTTTTGTTTTTTGCCGTGTCTTTTAAGGGACTGAGGTAGGAGGTTTTTGCTTTAAAAATATGTTCTTGTTCCTATTTCTCTCTGATTGTAGTAGTGATAGGTGTAGAGTGGAGGGGTGCTACTTCCTGAAGTATATCTGACATGGTTGTATTGTAGTGTTAGGTCAAGTCGACATTGCATAGATCGGTCAAGGGACGCAGACGTGAATAGATTTTTACAGAGAATTCTGTTGATTTGATTTGTTTAGTATTTCTAATTCAGTGTTTTGGCCTGTATGTTTGTCTTCTGATAGATCTTTTTTCAGAGGTAAGGTAGTAAAAGATGATGAGTTGGTCATACCAGTTGTCCGGTAGTATGGAATCCATGATGATCAATTCATGCTTGCCCATAAGGTAGTCAAGAGTAGCACCCTTGAAATCCTCGAGTAAAATGTTGGAGGGCATGAGTGATTGTTGGGTGATGCTATCAATTATATGTTCGGTGACAAGTCGGCTCTCACCCAGTTGGCATGAGATCAATCCCCAGATGATTGAAAGTCAGATATATTTCGAAATTGAAGCCGTTGAGTTGCAGGGTATTGTGATGGATGACAGTAACCCCACTGCCAGCTTGACCTTCCCGGTCAAGTCATTTGAGGGAGAAATTAGGGGGACCAGGAGATGGATCAGTGGCGAGGAGGGGGTTGTTTAGCTAGGTTTCAGTAAGGAAGAGGATATCAATCCCATCATGTGAGATTTAATCAGTTATCTCTGCGTAGTGTTTGGCTGCAGATCTGCATTTATGTAGCATACATTTTATGTTGGTTTTTGATGATATGGTAATTCAATATGCGATGATAGGTGCATTGATGATGGAATTTTGAGGTCTACTCTCAGAAAGCAGTTGCCTATGATTTTTGGGTCCCACGATCAATGGAATATTGTGTGAGTTCAGCTGAGATAGTTTACTGCAGGAGGGCTCATTTGATTTGAGATGGAGTTTGTTTCCTGCATGAGATTGATAGCTCTCTTGGCTCTGACACTTATGTGGTACATAGGCATTGTCTGGGGGTGTTGATCGTTGCACTTGAGTTCAATTGAATTTCCAGTAGTTTACTGAGGTTGTGTGTTGTACGATTGTTTGAGTCCAGGGTGGTGGATATTGATTTCATTTCTTTGCTTTCGTAGTCTATTTTATTTAGTATTGGGAGAAGAATAGGGAATAAACTGAAATGTGGAAGGGGGATGGAGTAAGTATAGTCCACTGTGATCATTGTGGGCTCCTGTAGGTACTGAGACATGGTGGGATACCTGGGCAGTTTAGGGATGACAAGAGCAGGAGGGTTAGAACAATAAACCCCATTTTCATAGTACCGTGTGATGTGATGAGATGTATGTGGGAAGACTAAGGCTAGATGAAAGAAGGGGAGTGCTCACTAGGGGGTCAGGATTAAGGAAGGTCAAGTGTTTTGGATATTCTAGTCTGGTAGTCAGTAAGTCTGACTTGAGAAGGCGGTGAGGGTGGGCTAGAGTTTGGGGGTCCCCAAGTGGGGAGGGTAAGGGCAATGTGGGTTGGCGTTTGATATGTTGATTTGGTGTGTGAGGGGAAGGGCATGTTCGGGGAGAACTGAGTTGGAGTGGTAAGACAGATGGGTGAAGTGAGGTGTAGGTATGTGGTTGATGTGGCCTGGGGAGAAGGGAGAGGAATTGGGGTACTTTAGGTCTGTAGCAGACATTAGAAACGGAGGAGTGTGGGCATGGGGAGTTTTAAGGGGCTAGTACCCAGGGGGCTGTGAGGAGGGAGACACATCTAAGAGGGCGATCATAATGGTCTGAGCTAGGTTGGGGCCGGGTTTCAGCTTTGGCTGGTGGTTAAGTGATTCGACAGAGTGGAGAAGTGGATACCAAAATGTTTGAGGTTGTGGTTCAAGGTTTAGATCAAGCCATTGCCATTTTTATAGATGAAGGCCATGCCTTCTGCTCTGAAACTGGGCAAGGGTGAGATAGTGAGTTTGCGGCCATATGAGTTTTTAGTTGAGTTAGATACATTGAGGTGATTATTGAGCAGTTCTTTCCATCTCACACAGTGGCGCTTTTGAAAAAAATGAGATTTGTTTTTGGCATCCTTTTTTAATGCAGATGTAGATATCACAGAATAGAATCTGAGGGAATTCTTTTAGTAGTGTGAGTATGTAGTTCCTTGAGCATTTTTGGAGCAGTTTGGAGGTTAGACGAGCTTGCAGGAGGTAGAACTAGCTTTCTGAAGCCTGTTGTCATTATAGGTGTAGGAAATGACCATCTTTTGCATGGGATTCCCATGGATTTTTCTTTGCTGTGTCCTGGGCTTCTTCTAGACGTTTTTTAGCTACCTGCTGGTCCGTAAGTGTTTATGATGTTCTTCTACTGAAGGCAACAGAGAAACTGGTAGATCGAAAGGTAAGATATTAGGATGAACACGTCTGGGACAATAGAAAGGAGAGCAACCCAGTGTGGCATGTTCAGTATTATTGTACACAAATTCAGCCATCCACAGGTATTATGACTGGTCATTTCAGTGGATCCCTAATGTGTTTTGTGTATTGTGTACTGTTTAAAGACTGTGGTCTAAATAAACAAAGTTTTTCTCTCTCTCTCTCTCAGTGGTGTAGTGTTGTGCTTCGTAGATATTGGCCTAGTGTTTGATTCAGGTGCTCAGTCATGCAGTCAGGATCAGGGCGGTAACTAGTGTAGGAAACTGGCTCTTTATGATATACCAAAATGAGGTATACTGTGCAAAGAGTCCAGAAATTCCCTTATGAGTAGACAGGGCCTTGCTCTAGCTATCCCAAGGTGCTCTGCTAGGGGTTAGTGTGGTCATGCAGCCTTAGGCTTATCAGAGAGGAGTGTTAGACATCTGCAAATACACACAATAGTCAATAATTGATGCACATGATTCGAGATCCACACCATTTTCTAAAAATAACACGCATCTTTATATATGTTTAGGCACCAGAATCAATACAATCAGGTAAGTGCATTTTTCAAGAGAAATACTTTTACATTTAAAAAGTCGACGGCATTCAGGTACAGTACATCGAATTACGAGACTAATCTCAGGGACTTAGGGTGAGTATGGGGCACGGTCCAAGGCGGCACCAGCAAGTCACCTCCAGTGGCACTAGGGCGGCCAGGTGCAGGGGTGTAATACAGGGTTGGGTGCTCAATGTTAGTCAATCAGGATTGGTCTGTGGGAAAAGAGGATGCAGGTTTGGACTGGGAGGCCAGTCGGGTTGAACCAAACAAAGTGCTCATGTCTTCGGATGCTAGGGGATGTGGGGACGCCAGTAGTTCTCTTCTCCTCAGGCCGGGCGGCTGGGTGCAGAGGGTCTTTGAGGTGTCGGGTTTCTTCGTTCGGGAGCACTCGCGGTTGAGGATGCCTGCACACAGAGGCTGCAGGTGGTGTTGGGGTGAAACCAAAGTGGACTCTGCCTCTTGAGGGCTTGGAGACCACGCTGACACCGTTGGTCCACTTCAACTCGGGCTGGGGAAGCTTGGGTGCAAGGTGCTTTGCGGCATTGGGTTTTGGTGGTTCCAGAGTCCTCGCGATTCTTCTTTGAGTGCCTGCCGGATGCAGGAGAGCAGCTCTGCTGCTCCACAGGAGTCCTTGAGTCTTTATTGAAGGCAGGCAGTCCTAACAGGCTATGGAGGTATGACAGCTTGCATGACGAGACAACTTTGGCGCAATTCGATGGGGAACAGCAGACAGGCCGGCAGGGCTGGTGCCAAATCAGTAGCTCTTCTTCAGTCTTTGCTTTAGCAGCTCTTCAGTCTTCTACTTCTTCTTCGGTCATCAGGTTCTGATGTTCTGGTGCTAGGGGCTCACCAAAATACTGAATTAAGTGGTGTTAGGGGAGTAGCCAATAGGCTACCTACCCTTGGAATCACTACTCTCCCTATATGAACACTTCCTAGGGGAAGTGGGCATAACCCTGTCCCAGATTTCTAAGATTGCCATCACCAAGATGTGCAACTCAGAAAAGTCATATCCATTTCAGGTAGCCCACCTTAGGGGTGGCACTAGCCTGATGGTGGACACGCCTACCTGACTATCTAATTTTCCTGCCTGTCCAGGTGCCAAAGGGCTCTGGACAAAGGGGGTCAGCTTCCTCTCCTGTGAGAGTAGCCAGATTTGCATACCAAAGGCGGTGGGCTCTTTGAAGCTCCCCTGGCTTGGAAAGCAAATCTGCAGGTCATCCTGTGGGAGAGGGTGTAAACACCCTCGGCCCGAGAAGACTTTGTTTCTGACCTCCTGAGAGCAAAGGCCCTCACCCTTGTGGGTCAGAAACTTGCCTCTGATGGCAGGCTGGAGAAAACTAGTCAGTCAGCACACCAGTAGCTGGTAGGTTTTCAGGGGGTACCTCTAAGGTGCCCTCTGTGCGCATTTATTAATAACTCCAACACTGGCATCAGTGTGGGTTTATTAATACGAGATGTTTGATACCAAACATCTCTATTTTCAGTGAAGCCATCATGTAGCTGGGGAACTCGCTTTCACCAGTGTCCAGCACATGTACTTGTACTTGGCTTGTACTGGCAGGAATAGAGCTGACCAGCGCAGGGGCAGATCTGCTCATGCAGATATGTCCTCACGTGTAGTATAGTGCACCCTGCCTTAGGGCTGTAAGGCCTTCTGTAGGGGTGACTTATCTATACTGCATGCAGTGTCTGTGAGCATGGCACACAGGGATGTGTGCATGTTGTGTTTTCACCTTTGTCTGCACCAAGACATGCAACCTGCAGTGGCAGTCTGTATGTGTTTGGTTAGGGGTCCTTTAGTGTGGCACAATTCGTGCTGCAGCCCTTAAGGACCCTCTTTAGCTTTCTTGCCCTAGGTACGAGGGGTACCATTTACTAGGGACTTACAGGGGGTGCTGAAGGTATTGCCAATTGGGGGTACAATTGCACAGTTTGGGAAAGAGATCTGATACTTGGGACCTGGTTAGCAGGAACCCAGTGCACTTCCAGTCGAAATCACATCAAATACCAAGCAAAAAGTGGGGGTGACAATGTCAAAAAGGGGCACTTTCCTACAACTAGTATATAGACAATAATCTGTTTTAAAATTTCGCCATAGTTGTTGCCACAAATGAGAGGTGATCGGTGAGCCTCGATCTGAAATGAATACTCTAATGATTAATGTTGTGGGCATATTATTGTGCTAAAGAATGAAAGGCAAAATTCCGACTGGATGGGGTAAAATGGGTGCTTGCACAAATTGCCTTTTAAGTTCCGCAAAGGCCTGCTCAGTTTACGGGAGACATAGAAAAAGAACTCCTTGCGAAGTAACATGGTTAGAAGATGAACCACTGAAGAAAAATCTTTGATAAACCGCCTGTAAAAATTGGCAAATCCCAAAAGCTCTGTAAAATCTTCAAACTAGTGGGTGTTGGCCATTGAAGGATTGCTCTGACTTTATGCCATCCATTTTAATTCCTTCAGGACTGATTATATATCCTAAGAAATCGATTTTGGGGACATGTAACAGACACTTCTCAAGTTTTGAGAAAAGACAATATTGATGTAAATGGGTTAAAACAGCCTTTACGTGTTCGATGTGTTCTTGAGGTGTGTCTGAGTAAATAAGAATATCGTCTATATAGACGATGCAGAACACATCTAGGTAACCCCTCAACACATCATCCATAAAGTACTGAAAGGCTGCCGGGGCATTGCATGACCTGGTACTCAGTGTCTTAACTTGGTCCTGAATGCGATCTTCCACTCGTTGCCTTGTCGGAATCTGACCAGGTGGTACGCGCCCCGGAGATCCAGCTTGGTGAATATAACTGCCTTTTTGATCTGGTCTAAAAAAAACGGTATCCATTGTAGTGGGTATTGATTTTTTTATGGTTATCTTGTTGATTGAAATCCCGATAATTGATTGATGTCTGTAAGTCCCCCTCCTCACCCCTTTTCAGGAACAACAAAGAGTCAGGAAGATGTCGGAGACTTAGAAGGACGAATAAACCCGGAAGCTAAATTTTCCTCTATGTATCGTTTTAAATGCTGAATTTTGGGTTCACTCAAGGCATAAATTCAACTGCATGGGATTGAGGCCCCAGTTACTAAATCTATACAGCAGTCATAGTCTTGGTGTGGTGGAAGTTCACTGGCTTTTTCTTTGTCAAAAACTGTTTTATATAGGCAGCTTAGCATTCAGTTAAAGTGGTCACACAGCATTTCTGTGTGTTCACACAGCCATACATCTGCAGTTTTGCAGGCCCTTTCTCTTGAGACGTCTGATGGGAGCCCCCAGGAAGACAGTGTTGGGTACAAAAACTGGAGTTTGTCTATGGAGTGCGTGACCCAGTGTACCGAAAGGTTATGGAGAATAAGTGTGGTATTGTAGTATCGGCTTCCCAGCTTATTCACTGCTGTCATCATTTGGAATGTGATTATTCATGATGACATATTAGAATGTTGGGTTCTGAGCTTGTCAGTTAGGAGCTTGGGACTGAGCTGAAAGGTGACAGCTCCTGGTGGGGTCTTATCTTATCTTGTCTTTATCTTATTCTTATTACCTTAATACTTATTAACTACCACCTTGTACCATCCTACTCAATAAATACCTATTCTTACAAGAACCTACGTGGATCGATCCTCATTTACATCACTACAGATTTGGCGACGATTTGGGCACTTCTGCCTACTACTTCAATGGACTTTTGAACCTCAAGGTAAAGAACTTTCTCTGATTATTCTACGTATTCTTAAGCATACTGGCACACTAAACGCTAAAAGACCCCACCAGTGACCATTCCACTACTGGTCGTCCTCATCTTGACCTGCCAGTCCCTGCTATACTTTCTGTTATTTAGTATTATTCTTCAATCAACAGCAGCAATTTATTTCCATGCCTACGTTGACTTGCCTCTTACATTCTGCTGCCTGTCTACTCAAATTGGCTCCACATTATCAAATTGACTTTTCTTTCGTATCCGCACGTTGTAAGGTGCTTTTGATAACTTTGACGGCAGTAACGTAAAAAAAAAAAAGAAGAAAAGAATTCACTTCCTTATGCAGTTCTGACTCTTTTAATTATCCCTAGTCCTGTTCTTCAATTTAAATACTTTAACTTATAAGGTCCTTTACTACTACCATGGCAGTTATTCTTATTGTCGTTAGGATGGTGACATTTGAATGTGTCACGAGCCTCCTCCTCGCGCTTGTACATAACGCGCGCAGCTCTTCCTGCTTCATCTGTGACGTGTACCTGTTTGCCTTCTTCCATGTTTCGATGCACAGTGACGCCGGGAGCCATCCGGCGCGGCGTCACCACTGCGTGCCACCATTTTGGAGCCACGATTTCTCTGGACGTTCACCATTCAGCCCTGCTTTTGCCAACCACGTTTGCTTTTGCCAACCACGTTGGTTTCCTACGCGGGACAATAAAGTTTTTTTTTAACATCGTTTTCATGCTGCCTCAAGACGTTTCTAGTATCGATTTCAAGGTCTTCGGAATACCAGATTTCTATGCCTCTTCATCAATTTCCATGTTTCTTCTACTACAAGACTAGAAGGTCTTCTACATTCCTGATTTTTCCTATTCTTCACAGGTACTGTTTTATTTCTAGTAAAGTTTCATTATGATGAAAACTACAATGCCACGCATGTCATCTTACATTCGGTGACATGCACACCATTTATTGATTTTTATTACCGCAAGATCTGTATTTTATAAAGTTACAGCGCCTTGTCCCTGCTACAAGTTCTTTGATAAATGTCAGTTTACTGTGTTTTTGACGGCGAATCACGTACGCTGATTCGCACAGCCTTTTTACATCTTTTAATTCTTCTCAAAGCACTTTGACAACGGTGACAACTTTATTTATTTTATTTTATTGTTTTCTTCTATCTATTGACAACGGTGACCACTTTACTTGTTTAGTTTATTGTTTTCTACTATCAATTATCACATATTTGGTGAGAATTTTCTCACCTGTTTCTCTTTCAAGTATATTTGGTGTATGGTACGCTGTGATTTGAACCAATGTTTATGGTGTATTTGTTATGCCTTTTATAAACTTGTATGCAATATGATTTTTTTTTTTTTTGGGTTGCAGCAGGTATAATTACCAGTTCTTTAATTACGTTAATTTGTCATGGTATTAATGTTTGATTATAATTTTCTTTACGATTCTATGCTCTTTATATTTCCTTTTATGATTCAATACCATTTATATGATTGCTACATGCATTAGGTATAAATATGTACCAGTTCTTTACTTATGCTTAATTCTAAGGATAAATTCTTCGTTTTCATGCATTACACAGTTATGTTATTGAACTTACTTAATGAATTTATTCATATTTCTGCATTCTACATGAGTGGACGTTCTTAGTCTACATTTACTGGTTTCAAATGCTAAATGCTGACGTCAACCTTTAAGGTTTACTACTGCTTACTTTTAATTCATATTTCTGCATTGTACATGAGTGGACGTTGTTAGTCTACATTTACTGGTTTCTAAATGCTGACGTCAACTTTTAAGGTTTAGTACTGCTTACTTTTAATTCATATTTCTGCATTTTACATGAGTGGACGTTGATAGTCTACATTTACTGGTTTCAAATGCTATATGCTTACGTCAACCTTTAAGGTTTAGTACTGCTTACTTATTCTTCATGAGCTCTATTATTGTTAATGTTTTTTTTTCCTTTTGCGCAAAAGTTTTATTCTTCTAAACATTTTCTTATGCGTAGACGTACGCTACATGAAATTTGTTTATTATCACATTTATTACTTATTAGTTTTAAATGTTCTGTGCACTTAACGCTTTTATGTGATAATTATGCCAGATTCTCACGGCTTTTTTAAAGGTTTCATTCAAAATTAATTCTTCTTCTGGCAACTGAGGTTTTCCTTTGTTCGTGCTACTGTTAGGTGTTAATTTTCATCTTTCTGCTTAATATCACTAGACTTACTAATTGTTTTCTCAATTGGAGCACTTCCTTGTTCTTATATATTCTTTATGTGGTTCTACCTTTCACTTCTTCGTTTGTGGGTTCACAATTTCTCCAGTCTGGCCAATTGGTGTATTTTGCGATACTTTCAACGTTTGTGTTCGGTGCCCACCTTCGTATTATCTCTTTCTCTTTGTCCTTTCAAATGAGGTTGTGTTCTCTTTCTTATTTTCCTCCTTCTCTCCTCTACTCCTTGCTTCGCTTCCTTTTGTCTTCCCTTGACTCTTTTCTTCTTTCATATCTTATTTCTTATTGTTTGTAATTGTTTAGTCTCTTCTCACTTTGCTATTGCAAAAAAATGTTATAAAAATGGTGTTGGCTTTCCAGCTTATTCACTGCTATCATCATTTGGAATTCCTTTATTTCTTCTTTTGACTCTTCTCATTTTTAATCTTTCTTCATTTATCACCTCTTGTGTTCTACTGTTTTCATCTTTATGTTTTCCTTTCTTCATATCATCTTTTACCCCGGTTCTACTCTTCTTTCTTATGATTCATTGTTATTATTTGTAATTGCCTTGTTCACATCTAGTTTAAGTTGCAATTGCAAAATGTATAAAAGGGGAAGATGTGTAGTATCGGCTTCTCAGCTTATTCACTGCTGTCATCATTTGGAATGTGATTATTCATGATGACATATTAGAATGTTGGGTTCTGAGCTTGTCAGTTAGGAGCTTGGGACTGAGCTGAAAGGTGACAGCTCCTGGTGGGGTCTTATCTTGTCTTTATCTTATTCTTATTACCTTAATACTTATTAACTACCACCTTGTACCATCCTACTCAATAAATACCTATTCTTACAAGAACATACGTGGATCGATCCTCATTTACATCACTACAGGTATCCTGCTATTCTTGATATTTAGTCCTTCCTTTGTATTCTGTGCCCTGCTGCTCCGCCATTGTGTGAGTGATGTCATAGAATGTTCCTGTGTGTCTCGTTGAGTGAAATGTCAGTCGGAGTGTGTGGGCTGAGCAGCTGGGATGTTGCTCCCGGTGGGGCTACTGCTACAACTATCTTATAATCTACAATTCCTATAACTATATACACCTGATTGTACTGAAGAATAAACTACCTTTTGGATTCACCATCAACTGTGCCTACCCTCCTTCTTACGTTATTTCACTGGCGACGAGCGGAAAAGGACCTACAGAGGAGAAAAGTCCACTACTAAAACTGAAGAGGAGTAATGATTGCTGCAACAGGGGAGTAGAGTCTATATTGAAACTGAAGAGTAATTAAGAGTACTTCTAAGAAAACCTGTTTGAAGCCTGCTGAGAGGGAATGCGCCTGGGAGCCCCACCGGTGTCTGTTTCCATCAGACAGCCTTAGCCTGGGGCATTTAAACAGGCGCTCCTGAACTAACATTACTTTGGAGTCAACAAGAACTTGAACTGGCTGTACTGATACTGAGTGATCCTACAGTTCCTTGAAACCAAAGTTTCTCAGATGGACTCTTGGCATGTAACCTGCTTTAATTTAAGAGCTTTGCTGAAGAGTGAGACTACGCACTGAAGCTATGGCTTGCTGAACTCTCTTTCATCCAAAGATGATCGTATTGTTAACACCAGCATTTAAATGAACTGAACTGGCTACATCGAACTGCTGGTGAGTGGACTAGTTCCAGTTTTGTGTACACCTGCTGCCACTGGAATTATTGTTTGGTTTCCTGAATTTTAGCCCTCTTTGCGTGAGCGTTACTGGTAAGCTGCAACATTCTTTTTTGTGAAAAATGGGGCCCACACACCACATCATTATATGCGCGTGTCCCCTTACATTTGTAACACTGCAGGTGTTGCAGCTTTTGAAATCAATGGCACGTGGGCTGTCAGGTGCTTTACTTGAAATCGCTTATTTGTGTGCGGCGCCTTTTTAAAATGCTGAGTGCGCTCTCCACTCTTCATTCTCTGCACGAGCAGCTTAGCTTAGCTCGAGCCTTGTGGCTGCATGGGAGGTGGAACATTCCTAGGCATTCATTTGGTGAGACTGCTATGACTTCCATGGAGTATTCCTGACAATTCAGTATCTCCGTATTGAACTGCTGGTGCATGCGCAATGTCTGCACTCTGAGGCTGACGTCAGTACGGATTATGGATTGCTTGTAACAACTTCTATCACCTCAAGAAAACGAAGTAGAGCTGCGTTTTGGGGGCCATTTTGCTGGATTGGGATGGGATATGTGGTCTTATACAGGGAGTGCGACGTTTCTATTTATGCCTTCTTTGCACTCAATTTTATTTTCATCACGGCATTCTGGCACAGCAGATTCTGACTTTAATACCCAAACCCGCACTGCGCGCAGGACAGGAGGAATTCCAGCTCAGTTTTGAGATTTTTGAATATTTTTATTTATACTCCAGGATTGTGCACTAACTTTGGACCTTTTTTTCTTCCCAGCAGGTGGTAATTCGGGTACTAGGTTCGAGTACCAGTGTTATATCTCATCAATTTTCTTACATGCCTTTCTTAACATGCCTAATTGCATTAATTATTTCTTTCTGCATTTACGAATAGCAATAATTTGAGGGTGTTGAGCCATATGTTACCCATACTGAATTTTAAACGAGTGATTATGTATGTTTTATACAATTCTGCTGCCTGCTTGTAAGTGTTTTTGCCATGCTGAATTTGTTCATACTTATATTTGAAAGCATTTATGTCATGGAAATAGTCTCCATGTATTGGCCTAGCTGTGATTTTTCTAGGACATTGGTGTACCTTGTTCTATTGTTTCTTGAGGTCACTTTTGGTGAGGGTTTTGTTAAATTCATTTTTGTTGATGGGCAGTTTGTTTCTTACTTGCTGTTTTTGGTCATGGGTCACTTTTGTGGGCTCAAACCGTTTTGTGGATTTATGTTCCTACCTCATTGCATTTACTAGTGATGGGCATTTGCGCCCAAATTATGATTTGTTTAACTTTTACTGGGTGCACCTTTGGCACCCTGGTTCTGCACCACTTTTTACTTGGGCATGTGTGTTGCAACCTTTTAGGGCACATTTCTTTCCATTTGATGAAGGGAAGAGAGTGTGTTGTGAGTGTGTTATCTCTCTCTGTATTTCCTTTCTCTTTGTTTTTTATGCTGAGTGTTTCCATCTTATTTGTACTATTGTATGTTATTGTCTCCTTAAAGGAGGCAGGTGTGTGGTATCCTGCTCTTCTTGATATTTAGTCCTTCCTTTGTATTCTGTGCCCTGCTGCTCAGCCATAGTGTGAGTGATGTCATAGAATGTTCCTGTGTGTCTCGTTGAGTGAAATGTCAGTTGGAGTGTGTGGGCTGAGCAGCTGGGATGCTGCTCCCGGTAGGGGCTACTGCTACAACTACCTTATAATCTACAATTCCTATAACTGTAAACTCCTGACTATACTGAAGAATAAACTACCTTTTGGATTCACCATCAACTCTGCCTACCCTCCTTCTTACGTTATTTCAATAAGCCATGGCACTGCAAGAAAAAGAGTAAACTGAAGAGCATCAATTAAATCAAATTGAATTTGTTCTATATGTATAGTCCCTATTGTTATGGTTAACTCACTGGTATGATGACATATCGGCTCCAAGATCAAGGTTGAGCGGTCCACCGATTTAATGGGTTCTGGAAGTTTTTTTTTTTTTTTTAATAGTGGGAATTCCTACTTTTAAAGAGAAGGCTTGATCAACAAATTTCCAGTGGCGTCGGAATCCATTAACGCTGAAACTAGAACTTGTCTGCCATTTGGTAGTATAAGGACTACAAAGATTTTTAGATGTGCCACAGAGTTTTGAAGTGTGTTTGCCAAATAGGATGAGGTCTCGGGGACATTACTCTTGGATAAGGAACCTCTGGCATACCCAAGAGTTTCAGTTTTCCGACTCCACCTTGTCCTCAAGGCAATCCGTCATCACAACAGCCTGGCTTTTTTACTACTGTCTTTGAGTCTGGCACCTTAACCCTTGTTCTACAGTCCTTTATGAAGTGACTACTGCACCTGCAGCACATGCACAATGCGAGTTTTCCCCACCTTTCTCTTTCCTCAGAGGATAATGGAGTACGGATTCCACCCACATGCGTAGGTTCTACCCTGATTTACTTATTAAGCTCTACTGTAAAAGGATTACTAGGCCTTACTATGATCACACGTGATTCACTCTTCGTCTTGTTTCTTCTCTCAGAGAAACAATGATCTAGTTGCACGGTGACTTCAATTAACTCCTCGTAACCTCTGGGGAGTTTAACAACATCCTTCAAATCTCCCCTAAGGCCCTGATAAAACAAGGACATTCTTTTTTCTTCGGAACACTCAGTCTCTGCCACCAATCTATTAAAGGTGGGAATGTAAGTAAGTGGATCTTGTGATCTTTGTCTCAAGGTTAATCATTCTAATCTAATTACAATGAATGTGCCTTCCTATGAAAGATCTTCATTTCTGTGCAAAAAGTACAGAAATTATACAACACGGGATCGTTTTTCCCAATCAAAGGGCTAGATCAAGTTGCGGCATCACCACCTAAGTAGGACAACAAGAAAGCTGTCTTAGACTGCTCATTCTGGAAGGCTAACGTCTTACAGAGGAAGGGTAATAGTGTATTTCTAGGGATCCCCATAAAAACACTTGGGTGAGGCTAAAGTGATCAGAGCAGGTTGTAGGACTTGGATGGTGGAAGGTGGATGTATGGGAGCTGGTGTGCCACCCGGGGTGGACGAGGCACTGACATCGGAGAGTGATTTGTTGAACTACCTGACAAGTGGTGGTAAGGTCCATGGTTGTAGTGCGGAGGTACCTTTACCGGCCTCTCCTTTACCTTTTTGACCTAACCCAGCCACCTCCCTACGGACTGAACCTAACTCCTTACGTAATTACTGATTCTCTAGTCTTAATGCTTGGACCTACCCCAGTAGGGCTGTGATTGTGTCTAGAATAAACCCTGAGACTTTAGCAGTGGCCATCGCTCAGGCTGGTTTGAAAACATGGGCCTGGCAATCTGTAAGAGGATCTCAAATAATGTGACAACAGATGCACTAACCTTAAACTGACATACCCAGCAGGAGCAATGTTTAAGATGCGTAATCCACCAATTCCAAACTGTACGGACCCTTGTGAGCTTTCAAACAAACCCGCATGGAGAATGCACCGAGGGGAAAGGAGGGGGGAGATAACAAGGAATGACGGGGAAGAGATTCTCTACCGGATAGTTACTTCTGATCTGCCTCAGAGTGTCTATTCTCTGAGATGTCTGGTCTCTGGGGATTTTTCATACTCCAACGACCCTATGAGGTGAAGAACTACCTAATGAAAAGAAACATCTAATGTTAAGTAGGAACCAAGAGCATGCAATTGCCTCTGTTTCACTGGCTGGTTCTATGAGAGGTGTAATGAAAATGGTACCTGGAATTATGTGCGAAATGGCTCAAATAAGTTCTGAAAGAGTCAGCAAAAACCAAGAAAGAAATCCAAACAGGTCCAAGAGCCTTGGTTTCATCACCTAACTCTTGTCAGATGATAAGTATAATAACTGAGAGGACTCTTGAGTATCAGAGTCTAATTCGGTCTTTGTTAAAAAGTGCAAAGTTGACTCTGAATTGTCTTACACTCAAACATACTATTTCTAAATGCCACTGTTCCATTCAAGCACCCTTTATACCTAGCATTGTGTGGCTCATCCACTTTTGTGCACTGCTAGAGACAATGTCAGAGTTTACTTGAAGTCTTTTCGTGGTGTGTGTGCTGAAAAGTATGTGCACCACTTTTGAGGACTGCTAAAGACAGAGCAAATTCGTTAATCTAAGTCTTTTCTTTGTTTGCATGCCAATCCTTTTTTTAGCACACTCTAGAAAGTGTTGTGCACTTAGCTGTCTTGTCTTTTGTTTTCTATTAGGTAGCTGCTGGGGTGTCTCGAAAGATATCATCTGGAAGAGGAGCCGGGCCAGGAGGACTAGTGGGAATCTCTGGAATTGAGGAACTGCTGCTACAGCTAGATTATTTAGATATTGCTGGCTGTCTTGTTGAACACGCAATTGCTGAGCAAGGCGTGATAGTGGGTGTGGCCTTTTATAGGTGCAGATGCAAAATGGCCACCAAGATAACAAATCTTGCACGACCTTTGGGTAAGTGACTGAAATGTCCTTGGGACTTAACTACCCAAACTCCCATATGGCTATGGACTGGATTACATTGGTGTGTGACTCCCTATATGCACGGCCAAAGACCCTATGCCTCCATGCCCACACTGCTCGGGTCCAGAAAAGGCCTACAAGAGCTGGAGGTGAAACATGGGGCTTAACACTTTGGCAGGCCTAGCTGTCCTGTGTAGAAAACCAGAGTACAGATGAAAATCCTATTACTGTATCTCAGGAATGGGACTAACTAGAACCATAATTAAACAACTATTTTTAATCACTGTTAATAATATATTTAATGGTGAAGTTGGATTTTTGATAAATATTAAGGAAACATAACTTTTTTGAAAGTTACCTTTTCCCTGCCTGAAGTTCCTGGAGGCTAAATTTGCATTTGCTCTCCCACCCAATAATTAACATTTGAAGAGGTGTGAAAACTGCCCCCAGAGCAGAGAACAAAGGCTTTGGTGTGGGGAGGTGGTGTTGTTCCCTTGACATGATGACCAGTGGGGTGGGCCAAGGAACTAGATTAACTGAAAAGAGGCCTCCCCTGTCACAGGCAAACGTTAGCAGGCACCTGGGCAGGGCCCTTTCTTTGTTCCCCTAGACAGGCAGGCTGCAATCACAGTAGGCCTCCTTTTGACATTACAGTGTCAAATCCTGCCTAACAGGTCTATTGGGATTTGCATATAATACTTTGGGCACACCTAAAAGGACAGGAAACAGGAAGTCAAAACAGTCTATGGTTGTTGGAAAACCCTGGTTTGTTCTACCAGACCTTAGTCTTTGGGTTTATTGGAGGTACGGTGACTTCCCCTAACTGGATCTTCATATTAGTTTGGGAGGGAACTAGGATTATTATAGTACACTCCCCACACCAGGGGTCTCCAACCTTTTCGGTAACAAGAGCTACTTATGCTCAATGAAAATCATTGAGAGCTACTAATATTGTTAGTGTTGTAATAATGACCGCACCAGACAAGATTACATTGGTGGCCTGGCCACTCCATGCAAGATTACTGGTAGTGGTCACCTCAGCGTATTGTTGCCAGGAATGATCACTTCAATGCATCACATCAGGCAAGGTTGCCAGAAGCAACATGAAAAGGTTTTTTCAATTTGGAATTCCTTTACATGGGTAATACATAGCAGCCATAGCTGCAACCCCTGGTGCAAAGGCAATAGCATTAGTAATATGTTTCTCCCCAGTGCCACATGATTTATCACTTAAATATCAGCTTCATATGTATTTTGAAAAATCAACCATTTATCTCCAAACAAGCTTAAAAGTTCTGAAAAATACACACTTTTTTTTGTCTCAGATGAACACATTTCAATTTTGGTATACATATATTAATTCAACCAAGCATAAGCTTCAAATTTAATAAACTGGACTGCACACAGGAAAACTACTTTTAGGTAGCTGGAGAGCTACCAGTAGCTCACGAGCTACTCGCTGGAGAAGCATGCCCCACACAAACACACACACACCCGAGCCCTCAGAACCCAAGGTTAGTGTGGCAGAAGACTTGTGCCATCTTGAAAATACCCAAAGTGGGTAGGGTTGACCCCGGGAACTTAAAACCCACTGGTTAGGGCATGCCCTGAAGCCATACCCACCCAGTACCTCGTGCCAAGCAAAAATGTAGCACCTCCAGGCATCCACTTCGGAACACTCCGGGACATGAGGAAGATCAGAAGAGGACTGAGCCTGCTGTCTGCGACCTGAGAAGAGCCCTGGAGGACTGGATCTGCTCCATCTTGTACTGGGGACAAAGCAGTGAATTCCAAGGGTCATAAGGCCGACCTTTTGTTAAAGTTACAGAGACACAACAAGCTCCAGGAGGCCTTTTTCTGCAGCTGACCAGTGGGAACTGGACCTGGACTAGACCCTTCTGTTGGCCTCTGCTTGACAACTTGTGAGTTTCTTCTGAGGCCCTGGGGGCTTTAGAAGTGTACTGCTGTGGTGGACTGGGACTTAAAGGACTAAGACAATGAAATATTTGACCAGAATGACCCTGGTTGGCGTAATCAGCCAGTGCTCCATAACAGTCTGAGTCAAATTACACCTAGGTCCCGGTCTACCATGACCATGGAGTATCATTGCCACTTTATACTTCTTGGTGCTATTCCTACTTAAAACTTTAAACATTCATGTCTCTGGTTCTCCTTATTGAAGTTTTGTAATTTTCTTTATTTAAATTTGCTCTATTTTTCGAAAATGTGGGGGATTTTTATTATGTTGTAGTTCGACTGTAGTCTGTCTGCTATGTGACATAGATATCAGGGGTTGAGCTCAGGTTTATTTAGTGACTTTAAGCATTCACTCTGACAAGGGTTGAGATTATTCCTTGAAGTGGACAGTCACCCACTCCAAATAATATTCAAATGTATTACCATTGAGCCTCTGCTGTTGTCCAGAGAGGGTTTTAACTAAGTTGGAGCTCCCTCAAAATTGTAGGATGGGGAAAAGAAGTAGGATAGGGACACAAAGAATAGGTAGGGTAGGAGTGTATGTATCCAATGGTGGATTATAATTGTAGGTAAGGTATGAATCTAGACAGGATCCATTGATGAGGGTTGTGAGAGCTATAGGGAGCATTCTAATGTGGTGGAATGCACCAAGGAGTCGAAGACAGAGCTGACACCACCTGTGCAGGAGGTTCTGCTATGGCAGCATGCTAGCTTGTTATTAGCCTTTGTGTGAGGTGAGGCTATAGTGTCTGGCCTATAACTTCTGGTGTGCAGTCATCAAAGTGTATGTACAGAGAGGTGGCCCAAACTGAGACAGATGTTAGGGTAGACTGGCCAGAGCAGGTCAGTATAGGATGAAGCAGGACTCAAAGATGGTGTGTAGGGTGGACCAGTATGGAGAATGAAGGGAGAAAGAACTTGGCAGCGGTTGAGTACCTTCAACATCGATCCAGTTGGTCTCAAAGCAGAGTTGAGGCTGAAAGTCTGTTTCGGGTTCTGGCAGAGACAGACTTGCATCAGCTGTTCTCAATTTTAGTGGGTCAGTGGCACCGTAATCCCATCCAATAGAGAAGCTGCTGGGAGGGTGTAGGTGTTCAGGGTGGATGGTGCGGATAGCCATGTAGGCTTGAACGCCTGATTGGAGATAAATGTGACTGGAGGAGTGAAGAGGATTATAGAACTAAGGCTGACTGTTCATTAGTGTCAGATTGAGCTGGAGCTAGCGGTCTCCCCCAGAGTGGGACTTATCTGTAGAGGAGTATCAGAGGCCCTTGGTAAGTAGACTGCGGGGGTGGAGGCAGGAAGCGAAAGTGGCTATTAGCTGGAGGGGCGTTCTTTAGAGGGTACTCTAAGTTGTGGGATTGGTTAGTTTAGTGGGAGTAGCTCATATAGATTCTCCAGAAGGTGGAGAGGACGGCGGCTGCACCAGAGCCAGTGAAATCAAGGAATGAGGGTGCACGGATCCCCCACCTCATAAGGCCATTAAGGAGGCAGTCAGGGCTACAACAGGGAAGTTGAAAAAAGAAAACCGGGGTCATACCTACAAAGCTTAGTTATTTCCACTTATCTCACTGCATGGTTTTAACTCCCTTGCGATCTGAATATGTTTTCATTCCTTTGCACATGAGAAATCAGCATGGCATAAACCATTTGTGTAATATGCAATTTTATCTAAATGTGTGAATGTTACACTTTATATCCGGTTCTTTTAAATACTTAAGTTTATAACAATTTCAGATGAAAAGGCAGCATGGCTTAAACCACTTACGCTCACAAAGTAGTGTGCTATTTGTTACCATTGTTAGGCTGGGGAGGGGCATCGTGACCCACTTGAGACTACGCCTCTGGTGAGCCTTGGCCCCACCGCATAGTTAACTTTGATAGTAAATAGCATATTACACGCAGCGCATCTGTCTGTGTACGTTTAGGGTATATTATTGCCAATCTTAAATTGTGGACAAAAATGCTTGAATTATTAATCTCTCCTTCTGCATATACTGAAAATCGACAGCATAGTTGGGGACATTAAATTGTCATGTTCTTTGAGCAAAATATGGTACTGTAAATAAACGTTTCTGTAACTACTGAATGTATAATGTATTGGTTTCTTGCTGTTGAGACATATACTTTAAAATGTTTTCATCGTTTCAAACTATTTTGTGAGTATTCTCACGAGAAGAAATGCACTGTTATGTCCTTTGATAGAAAGTCATGTCCAATTTTGGAGGGTGGGTGCTAAGGTTTTTAAATCTTTGCTGCAATCCTAAAAATAAATTTGTCGATTATAATTAAGAAACAAAAAGGCCGGAGTACTTGTAGACAGTTAAGTTTATTTCAATCGCACTACGTTTCACAGGATATGTGCAGGTGGTGATACAGTACTGCAGTTCTGTACAATGGATAGTACAGTGATAAGTAACTTAGACATGTATACAGAGCACTTTACCACAGGGAACATAAAATGTTTAAATGCAGGATACACGGATTACTTGTAGCAGTGGTCCATTTTTAGCAACAGCATACAATTAACTGCTTGGCTTCTAAGAGTTTGCAGTGCCCTTTAATATGCGATATGATTTTGAACACATTGCATTAGGTTTTTACAACTCCGCCGTCCTGTAAACAGTGTTGGTAAGCTATCCATCACATACATTCAAGACCGTTTTTGGTCGCAATAAATATACCACAGGTAATCAACCTATTGATCACAAACCTGCAATCTGTGCTGACAGGTTATACTAAATAGAGAGATTCGGTTTGTTTCTTATATAGACTATATACTTAACACACTATTCACAATAGATCGCCAGAGACTGGACAGGTTAGTTCACCACACTTTGAAGCAGCGTTCTTCCAGGAACATCGTCTTTTGAAGCAGAAATAAAATAGGAGCACAACTAAAGCGCCTCTTGCTGTTGTGTCTTTGTAACTGCAGTTCTTGACATAAATCAAAGTTATTATCAAAACTTGTGAATTTAAATACAACATGGTTCTTTGATGCCATTGAAGAAATGTTTAAACCTTAATATCACAACTCATGGTCTTTACTCCAACAGTTTGGAAGAAGCCACCAACAGTGAAGGAACAAAGGGATGCATCCGTGTGGCAATAACACATACACAAGGTGCTTGTGACAGCTTCAATACACCATATTTTGTACAGAATGAATTGCTCCAGAAAAAAAGCATACAATATCCCATTAAGAAAAAACAAACAGCTCCTGAAAATAGGTAGGGAGTCTTTATGTATCTAGTTCATTAAATTAAAGCTGGTATTCCTTGACAATAACACTGTGATGTTGTTGTGTATGGCTCTTACATGAATGAGGTCAGTGGCCAAAAAAAAGGTCTCTTCTACAGCAGTCACATCATGCCCATGGGGAACAAAGGGCCTTCTGCAAGTGCTTTTTTCAAGGCGACGGTGCAGGATTCAGTCCTCGAATGCCCAGAATAAAATTCAGCAGGCAGCCTTTGCCCTCGGAGAGCCATTAAAAGACTCACTTTAGAGCGTTTGCTTTCCACAAACTCTTGAGAGATGGGCGTTCAAGACAAAATAGTTACATCTATCCTTTGTGGAAGAAGACACTGTAAATGGTCACTATCTGTGCGGCTACTTCTTCAAAACACCCTGGGTGCTTAATAGTACAGGAAGGAGAAAGGCAATGAAGATTAGGGAAAGTAGGAGAAATCAGGTACAGTTTTGATCCGACACTACCCTCTTCAAAACCTATGTGGAGCTGCAGGGCTTGATCGGTACTTACAGCATAGGCCATGGCATTGTTCAGGGATACACAGAGAGGTAAGAACTTGAAACTATGAACCTGACATATACCCTGGGACCTAAATAAAATTGACACCCTGAACCATTAGGCACAGTCTAAGCTATACTTTTCTGGGTTAGAGCGTCCCTGGTTCTAGTGACCTCAGTGAAAACACCCCACAACTGAATGGTGGTCAGTGATCCAGAATTCTAAACCTTAGGACACCTTAATGTGAAATTTAGTAAGCATTAAACCAAGATTGCTAAGCATACACGGATCCTGACACTGTATGTTCCTAGTACAACACGTCTCAGCCTTTACAAAATCCATATTAAGACATGGAAAGAGAAAACCTTTGCCGCTATAAAATTTCCTATCAGCATATTTGACGCAAGCATAAGAATCTAGACAATTTCCAATGTCTGGATTCAGATTAATTGAATTTGATTTAACTAAGTGTTCGTTATTTCTCTGTCGGCAAGTTCATGAAGCAAGTGCCCCGGCGTAATAAATATTGACGTGTACGTTTTTTACCAGAGCCTGACCTCTAATTTCCTTTACTGCTGATGGATATCATTGGCTGATAACTCTGCACTATTATTTAATCACTCCTTACACAAATCATTATGAGGTGATTCTTCTAGAAACACAGCCGCTTCCAAGTCTTACTCCTTCCCTTTTGTAGTATGTATGATTTCTTCAGAAGTTTAGAGGATGTAGAGTGACACCTACCCTAATACTGTAACCAAACAAATGTACTGCCTAAAAGTTTGCGAAAAGTTACTCTAAAATTCTTGAAAAACTGTCAAAAAACTTGTTATAGAATTTGCGGAGGTAGCGGTCAACATCAGCTCAGACTGGCTTCAAAAAAGTCTTTTCAAGCCAACTCAATTGATATCTCAACTTTGACTAAAACAAAGAGATTTCCTGGCAAGAACAGTGCTCATGTGTGTCGAACATATACAGTCTCCACTAGGGTGGGCATCTCATCAAAGGTAAGTCTAAAATTGTGCTATTAAGCTGCCAATCTCCCATCAATCCCCAAATCATACTCCAAACCTTCGATCTACACTGTTCCACTGAAGGTATAGAGTCAGAATACCAGAGCTCAAGGCCTGGTGTGACTGGCCATGTGTGTAACCTTTATCAAATGAATCTCTTCGTCACTTTCATTCAGTGAATTTTATTTAATTTTCTGGTTGCACAGATACTGGTTAATGCCGTTATAAAACACTATGGTCACCATGAAAAAAATCCTGCTTTTCTAATGATGCTTCTCCACAACTCCTTATCGCCATGCACCTAAGATACTGAAGTTTGGATTACATATACCCAAGACCCCAGTAGCCCACACCTGTTGGACTTCTCTGATTCAGACGCAAGAGAAATACATTTGATCATCAGAAGTCACCTCCTAATTGCTAAGACTGACATTTTATGCAAAAGGAATTCATCCTTCTTTGATGCATTTGGAGCAGACTGACTTCGGGTATACCACTAACTGTCAATTAAAAAAAAAACGAAAGATTTAAGACAGATTGTTTGTGGAAAGAAATCAGCCATTGCCAACATTTGACATTTTAAATTTGAAAGTGATAACCTCACCAATCGAAAGATCTTTGAAGTATAAAATCTATATTATTGAAAGGTACGATTTAATTTTTTTTAAATTGTTGTGTATCTGCCTTCGATCAATGTCACTTTCATGCTCAGATCTTTATTGAGAAGGATGTTACCAACAATTAGATGCCTCAAAGTAGTCCACAGGTCAGGCTTCATTGAACCTGCTTGCTTACGGTCTCTATAATTGCAAAATCTTTGATGGGAGAGATGCTTTTCCAAATTCTTTTTTGGTAATTTGGTGACTCATTTCTTAATTCTTATTGATGCAGAATTAATTTATAAAGTCTTAAAAGACATATCTGCCATGCTCGTGAACAATGGACTTTTAAAGGCGAAGACATAAGGAGCAACTTCTCCATTTAAAGTTCTTAAATGAGGAATTTTTCAAGTCCTTTGTTATTTCTTTTTTTCTTGGATATAGTAAACTTTCTGAAACTCTCAAGAAGGACGAAGACAAAAAAGATGTACCTGTCTGAAGTTTGAACTAAAATGTTTGAGTGAAAAGGAAGAAGGCTTCCACAGCCGAGGCATTTTTAGGGAAGTGGTGTCTTCATGCGTGGCTTCCACAACAAGATAGCAAAGTCTCATCTTATGTGGATGGAGAGCATGACAAACTCAACATATAGGGGGGTAACTAGATGCCTTTTAAATGTGTCTCTTGAAAAATGCAAAAATCTGATGAAGAAGCAAAACAAAGTTATACATAAGTACAGCACAACACAGTAAATGGTAAACTTGCACAACGGAAAAAACTGACAGTCTCACTGAGAGGACCCTTGGCCATCAACAGAAAAAGGAAACGGGATGAAGGACGTTTGCCCTTGCGTGGCATAAACATAAAGAGATCACACCCTTATGGTTCATGCTGTTTCATTAAATTCTTCCTAAATGTTTTTACGGCTGAGATATCACTTTTTTGCACATTGTCCTTAAATAAATAAATAGAGCTTTGGTAACCTACCTTTCTAAAATAATTATCAAAGAGGGATAGGTGTGGCTGAGAAGCTGTTAAGAATAGTTTACAACTCTCAGTGTGTGTACTTACACACACACTTTGATATTTTATATATCTAATATAAATGCAGGGTTTGTATGAAAAATCGCGAGATAGAAGGTCACTATCTTTAGCCAACAAGTCCTTTTCTGCTAACATTTGTCTGTAAACCCCTGTAAAATGGTTTGTAAATATCACTTTAAACACTCTGACATTTACCTAGAAAATACATACTTACTGAACGTTTTGTGATACCTTGCTTGTGTTTAAAATCCCACCCCCAAAAAGAAAATATTTAACAGTGTAATAATTTAGGATCACTTATTTTAATCTATTTTAATTCAAGATAAATATATGTTTGTATTTCAATAACTCTGGACATCTTCTGTATGAATATTTCTGACCAAGATATATACACATTTAATAGTTTGTTAATAAATATAATGAATTTGCTTGTGCATGAAACATCATAAGGATCAGTGCATTTGATGATTAGAAAGCATTGCACTCAGTATAATTCCAATGCCTAGCCATTCTTTCAAAAGTGACACACCTTCAAACATTTGTGTGGGTTTCCTTTTCCATTTTATCTATCAGTAAACTCTTGTGTAGGTGAACATTTGGGTCCAAATGAATTGGAAGACTTTGTAGGGAACCTAGTGCTGGTTGTTGATCTTGATGGAATGGGAGGAGGTGCAGGAGGCCTTCGTGCTGGCAACGTCTTAGAGGCGAAACTTCTGTTCCAGTCATTGCCAAAGTTAAAGTCTGATTCAGGAAACACATTGATGTGCATGTTTGAGAATTCGGTTGATCCCTCTAGCTTTGTGGGAAAAAGTTTACTGAACTTATCAGCATTGTTGACAGTGGTTTTTAAATTGGAATTGACATCCTCATCGTCAAACGTTACCCATCCTTTTGGTTTTGTACTTTCAAACACAGATGTTTTGTTTAGCAAATTAAATGTGTCCATAGGTGGGTCCTTTGAAGCTGGGGGTATTGTAGAGATAAGGAGTTTATCAGATATGGCTACATCTATAGATGGTTCAGTAGCTACTTTGAAATCGTGGGTTTTAAATGGGTTTCCAGAACACACAGATCCTGCAAAAGGGTTTGCGCAACCAACTTCAAAGTTTGTTTCGCCAGCAAATGGGTGCTGAAAGATGTGTATATTTTCCTGTGATCTACTGTGATTTACAGTAAGCGGCTTTGTTGGCACAACACCTGTAGCATTCAATGTCTTGACATTGTTTTGTGTTGTTAAAGTAAATGCAGATAGCTCCAACTCTTTAGAAAGCGGAACAGGTGAGCAGCGCAGAGAAGCCTGATTCCGCGATGCAGGAAGCAAGTTAAAGGACGGATCTTCAAATGGAGAGCTTCTAAATCTTGCTTCAGGATTAACACCATTAAAACTATCATTTTCTTTGATCTGAAATGAAAAGATACAGACGTTGCTGATATATAATCTATCTTACGACACATTACATTTGTTTATCTAAATGTAGTGCAATAACATGGTGAATAAATAAATACATGCTTTAATTCACAGGAATTAAAAAGTTAGCGATGGTCCAAGGGAAAGAGTCTAGTCTACAACAGCTGGTACAATACCACCAGAACTACTATCATTCTCACCGGAGAATGTATTGATCCAGAAAAGTAGTCATTGATGGATACACAATACCAACAATGTTATGAGAACACTGGGATTTCACAGCTGCAGAATGGTAAATCATTAGAATGCATGAAAACACTGTGACGAGAAATTGATAGCAAATCTAATATTTCATACCACAAATAACAATGCAATACTCTACAAGACAGACATTTGTGAGAAATTATGTGTTAGAGAAGTGGTTTAATTTAGTGGTTAATGAACTGGCGTACAATCCAGAAGATCGATATTTCAAACCTCGTTTCATCAAATCACTATCTCCCTGAGCAGTGATCCCCTTTACTTTGAACGGGAAGTGCCAAGGAAGAGAAAAAAATATTTGCATCAAACAGTTCATGTACTCAAAGTCAATAGACTTCCTCTCATGATCGGTGTATGGGGAGTCTGGCACCACTTTCTTGAAGGGAATGTAACAGTTCCTTAGTAGCTTTTAGATATGTAAAGATAAGCTATGTGGGCTATCTAGTACATATTTTCAAATTCAAACAGTGACAAGTAAAATACTGAAACAATAATGTGTAAGCATTTTTAACCATTACATGAAATTTAGTTGTGATATGAGGGAGCTGAGTCTGTTCCATAGACCATTGCGTGAAACTACTGAGTCTCTTAAGAATTAATAATATTTTTAAAGAAGAAATAAGTGCAGGGTTGTGTTTGATGGATACTATGGCTATCAAGTGGGGTTTTCGGTCAGAAATTGTTAGTCCTGTCTAGTGGTTGGAGCTGTAAGTATTACAGCATTTATTTAATCTGAGTGGATGAGAAAGCTTGATTTTTTTTTATAATTTAGCTTTTAACACAAGAATTACTTAAATAAGGTACAATGTATACAATGAATGTAAATCTGTATGTAAAAACAAAAAGAAATGTAGGTGTGATAGTTTGCTGTTTCAAAAGTTTAGTCTTCATGTGTGTATATGATGAATACGCTCTGCGTTAGAAAACAAATATCTTTAGTTTGGAGGTTTCTAAGCAACAATAAATATCTGAGGGAAAAAGGCCAAGGACCTTGCATTCATTTAACCATAAAACTATGAAGATCTCTTGTCAGACACGATAAGGTCTGCAGAGAACAAAAAGCTTTGGATGCAACACAGTACAGCGGAACAAGAATTGCCCTCACCACCTTCCTCTAAAATTCAAGACAAAAAATGGGTTTGAGCAGTCCGACAAAGAGGAATTAATAGGGATTAATGTGCTGCCATGAGCCCCAGGTTTCAAGACTGGATTGTGTCAGAGTGACTCTGCTCATGGAGGTGCAAGGGCGTCCCCAGATGTGACAAAAGGCCACCATCTGATGTCTCTCTCGCCAGTTAATTCCTCACTCCACAGATGCAGGGAGGATTGAGAGAGCCAAGTTGTAAATCCAATTTGGAAAACAATGTATGAAAGACTAAACAATCAGCACTCTAGGTTGAGAAGAGTGGGTGAAAGTGAATCAGCTGGACTATGATATGCACATTAGAAAAACTGTTACAGAAGGTAAGCACTTGTTCTTAAAATGGATGCTTTTTCTGCCAAATTCTCCATCTACTCAAACTCTTGTCTATTAGTAAGTCTTAGCAAATGCAGCTCTGAGTGCACGTTTAACAGAATACCACAGGGACAGCTTCCGCAAGACAAGCCCAGCACCACAGGACCAAAACAGACTTCAATTTCAGCATTCGTACTGAACAAGAAATGCTTATTGAAGAAATGGATGGAAGCCCAAGTAGCCACTAGCCAGATGCTAAAATAATCATTGCTCAAAGCTGCGGAAGCAGCCCTTCTCCTTGCGGAATGCCTTCCTGAATACCTTCTTGGAAATCTTATGGCAAAGTTTTATGCAGAACACAATCCATCTTGAAATTGCTTGTTTGGAAACGGACTTGCCCTTTTTTGCACAAAGATAAAATGTAGGAGCAGTTTGAGATCAGAACGGCGCTCCAGGGTACAGCCCAAACACCAACGGAAGGCACGTGTGGTCTAAACTTCCCTCGTAGTTGAAGGTTGCGGAGGAGGAATACATAATGCGAGTGAGACCCTAGTCAGAGATGACATTCTGAGCCTACCTTCGGAAGAAGTGAAGGTTTAACACACAAAGCAACTATCTACTAAGAACAAGGTGAAAAATGTTCTTAATGTGACTGCAGCTGGCGTGAGGGGGTCGATATGCCTGAGCTGGGCCTCAGATTATTTCAAGTATCTGGGCATGTGTATCACAATTAACATGCAGAAGACCTAAGGAGTAACTATATCACCCGTTAAGCTGGACATGGAATGTTGGATTACCCTGCCTCTCTTTAGTTGACAGGGCGGGGCTCAAGATGATTTTGCTTCCACACTTGATGTACACCCTCCAAATCTATGCATACGACAAATTAATCTCCTTCTTTCAGACACTGCAGTTGTCGATATTGACATATCTTTGGGCAGGGAAGCAGCCTTGTATAGCATTCCGTAAATGTGTGTTCTCCTTGTTGTCCGGGGACTAGGCCTAACTAGGCCTAATGACTGAAGCTGGTGTGTTTCCGCCCTTGGGACTTACTTGGGATATCCAAACTCGGGGACATATGGGAAGGGAATTAAATTAGACCATTCTTACACCTGGTAGAAATATATGATATGCAACACTCGCAATTCTATAGATACCTACAGCTTTGTAATGGCTTACAAGCAAATCATGAGGACCTATAGGCCCTCCCAGACCACAATCCCTTGAAGACCCAAATAACCATCTCCACACTAGAACGGGGGTGCATACCTAGACTCCATTGTATAGTTGTAGTCAATACTCCCAACTCTCTACTGCAGCTGTGAGACAGATGGGCTGAAAATGTGGGCTCCCCTGGCAGAGACGGATTGGATTGAAGTGAAAATGGCCCCTCAGGCTCTGGCGATCTCAATGCGCTTGAGGCTCACTCAAATGAAGTACCTACATAGGGTATATTATAGCCCATCTAGGCGTAGCAAGATGAAGAGGGGCCTTGATCCCTTATGCCTCAGATGCAGAGCCGAGCTAGCCACCAGATACACTCGATTCTCACTGAGGTTGTGGGATTGTGGGCAGAACAATAGTTCTTGATCCAAGGATGGCAACCAGGTGCTCATGAATGAGGTGGGGGGGGGGGATTTGGGTGGGAGGGCGGTCCGCAAGCTACAAGACTTTTGGTGGCTATGGGCCTATTGGTTGCGAAACGGGACAGAGCAAGACACTGATGTTCTAGCAGAGCCCTCTATACAAGAATGGATTAATGGCTTGAGTTGGTGCGCTAGGGAAGAGGAATATGTTCACAGGTCATGGGGTTGTCCTCGAAAACACAAACAAATGTGGGGCATGAGGTTGAATTATTCTTAATAATGCAGCTATGTACATGTGATTGCAATACATGCGTGATCTACGGTTACTGTGATTATCATTCGGTCGACAGGAACTATATGGCGATACCCTATGATTTTTCGTTTCATTTCTGTTGTTAATATAACAGTGTCACATAGAAAAAAGTGCCTACAATTCAGTCCGTGAGCTGAAGAACAAGCTACTTACCTTTGGTAACACCTTATCTGGTAGAGACTCTATCTAGCAGCAGATTCCTTACCTTTTGAATTATCTCCAGGTGTCAGACTGGATCCTGAAATTTTTCGCGAGCAGCAACACTGCGCTGGTAGGTGGCATAGTTCAGCTTCGCATGGCGTCGGAAGTGACATGCGCGGTGCCTATATAAGCACTACTCCAGCGCATTTACGTCAGTTTCTTATTCTGACTTTCCACGCCCGGGGCAGTAAGCCACGAAGAACACTGAACACTGGTGTGGAATACTGGGGCCCTGAAAGTGGAAAGCCCTGTCCCTAGAAATCCGTTTGCAGATCGGGGAGGATGGGTGGGTCGGTAAGGAATTTGCGGCTAGACAGTCTCTACCAGATAAGGAGTTACCAAAGGTAAGTAACTTGTTCATCTGATAGAGACTTCTAGCCACAGCTTCCTTACATTTTGAATAGATACCAAAGCAATACCTCCCTGGAGTTGGGTCAGCAGACCAATTTCATACGAGTAAGTCTTGCAGGACCGAACAGGCAAACTGCCCATCCCGACAGACCGGACTGTCCAGGCAGTAGTGTTTTGGGAATGTGTGCAAGGAAGCCTACGTTGCTGCCTGGCAGATATCTAGGACTGGAACTCCACATGCTAACGCAGTGTTCGTGGCTTTAGATCTTGTGGAAGAATGAGCACGCAAACCCTCAGGGGGTTGCTTTTTGTCCAAACCATAGCAGATCTTTATACAGAGCACCATCCATCAGGAGATGATCCACTTCTGCACGGCCCGTCCTTTCTTTGCTCCGACCTACCCCACAAAGAGTTGGCCATCCAACCAGAAATACTGTGTGCAGTCAATGTAAAACGACAACAGTCTTTTGGTGTCCAGACAGTGAAGTCATTCCGCTTCTTTAGAAGGATGTGAGGTAGCGTAAAAAGTAGGCAGAGTGATGAATTGGCCTACGTGAAAGGAATGAACACTTTCGGTTGACAGAAAGCTCTTGTACGAAGCACTAGTTTGTCTGGGTAGATGTTAAAGTACAGAGCTTGAATGACAAAGCCTGAAGCTCGCTGACCCTCCGGGCAGATGTGGTATCCACAAGAAAGGCTGTCTTGATGGTAAGGAGCCTGAGAGGACAATTGTGCAAAGGTTCAAAAGGAACACACATAAGGAAAGGGAGGACAAGATTGAGGCCCACTGAGGCATAATGAAAGGAGAAGGTGGGAACAAATGTTGCAAACCTTTCATAAATCTATTTACAATAGGGTATTTGAAGCAGGATGGCTAGTCAGGCAACCACAGAACAGCTGAAATAGCAGAAAGAGAGCCCTGAGAGTGCCTAGAGCAGAGCCCTGCTGGGCAAGAGAAAGAATGAAGAGAAGTACCTGAGAAAGGGGGCAGAAAGGGGCTCGAACTGTCTTTCTGTACACCATGCCACACATTTTCCCCAATGGCAGGCGCATCTTGGTGGAGAGACGGCTGGCTGCCAAGATAACAGTGCAGACTTCGGGAGGAAGGTTGAAAACTGTCAACTGTCGCTGCTCAATCTCCATGCAAGAGGGTGAAGAGTGGACAGGTTCGGGTGGAGGACCCTCCTCTGCTGCTGCAACAGAAGATTGTCTGGAAAGGGCAGCCTGATCGGAGGACCCATGGCCATGATCAACAGCTATGGATACCAGACGCTCCGTGCCCAGTCTGGAGCCACAAAAATTATTTGGGCCCAGTCGCTCCTGATCTTCTTGAGAACTCTGGGCAGGAGTGGTAGGAGCGGAAAGGCGTACAGGAGTCCTGAGCACCACTCGAGACGAAAAGCATCTCAGTGTTAGAGCAGTCTTGGACACTCCAGCGAGCAGAACTGCTGACATTGCACGTTCTCGTCAGAGACTATCAGATCTAACCAAGGCTCTCCCTACTACTGAAAGAGACCATGCACCACCTCCGGATGGAGACACCATTCGTGATCCGATGGGCATCTTCGGCGGAGTTTGTTCGCCCTGGCGTTCAGAGAACCACAAGGGCCATGTCCAGAGATGTACGGCCTCTAGACAAAGGTTCCATGACCCCACCCACTCTGTTTGTTGCAGTTCCACATGGCAGTGGAGTTGTCCATGAACACCTGTACTAGCCTTCCCTTGATGGAGGGTGGAAAGGCTTTTAATGCCAGCCGGATCGCTCGGAGCTCCAACAAGTTGATGTGGAGTCCGGATTCTGCTGGATACCAGAGGCCTCTGATCTCCACCTCTCCCAGATGGCCGCTCCATTCCAGGAGAGATGCAACTGTCACTACTGTCAGATCTGGTTGGGGAAGGGAGAGGGGTCTGCTGCTGACCCAACTGTGGTTTGCTACGAACCAATACAGATCTTTTGTAGTTCCTTCTGAGTTCTGGATCATGTTGGAGAGATTACCCTAATGCTCAGCCACTGGAACTTCAGGTCCCACTGCAGAGCCTGCATATGCCAGCAGGCATGTGTCACAAGCAGGAGGCCATGAGGCCCAGCCTCAGAGTTAGTCTCACCAAAATCCAGGATAGAGGCTGAAACATCCGTATCATAGCCTGAATATCCTGGACTTGCCATTCGGGAGGGTAGGCCCGAAATTGCACCATGTCCAGAACAGCTCAGATGAAAAGGAGCATTTGAGAGGGAGTCAGGTGACACTTCCGCACGTTGATAGTGAACACTAGCAAATGCAGAAGGTCCGCCGTAGGTTGGAGATGACAGCCTGGGGGCGAGCCCATCTTCAACAGCCAGTCGAGATAGGGAAAGACTGGCACCCCTAATCTCCGCAGATGAGTTGCAACCACCGCCATCAGCTTGCTGAACACCCGAGGGGCGCTGATAAGGCCAAAAGGGAACACAGTGAACTGAAAGTGCTTGAGGCCCATCGTGAACCGCAGGTAACATCTGTAGGCAAGCAAGATGGGAATGTGGAAATCTGCGTCGTGCAAGTCCAACGCTACCATCCAGTCTTCCGGGTCTAGGGCAGACAGGACTTGAGCGAGCATGAGAATTTTGAACTTCTCCTTCTTGAGGAAGAAATTGAGAGGGTGAAGGGCTAGGATAGGACGAACCACAAACTTCTTCTGGAGTCAGCACCCTCTCTATGGCTCCCTTGGCCAAGAGAGCCATCACTTCCTGGTGGAGAAGGGATAGGAGGTCCTCTGTCATTCTGTCATGAGCAGGCGGCATGGAGGACGGAGTAGTCATGAAGGGTAGGGAGCCGCCCTTTCAGGCGATATGCAAAACCCACTGGTCTGATGATATAGTCCACCAGTGGGGCAGGTGATGGCAGATCCTGGTCCCCACTGGGTGCTGATGATGGTAAGAGGGCAGACTATAAGGGTTTGGAGGCTGCTGGGGGGGGGGATTACTGACCTGACCTCAGGCTGCCCGAACCTGGTCTGTGGGCACAGTGTCCTCGAATACACGGGGAGGCTGGGAAGATTGTGCGCTATGGTGGCTCAGAGGGTACAGACGTGGCTGGAACCTATTCCGTGGCCACAGATGCAGCGAAAAGCAGATTGGAGATGATGAAGGGCCATGGAAAGGCCGAAGAACCTAGCCATAGCCCTGCTGTCCTTAAAGCGCTACAGCTATGAATCAGCCTCATCTCCGAAGAGACAGGTGCCATCAATCAATCAGCATTTGTTGAGCACAGCACTGTCACCCCTGAGGGCATTTGGGCGCTGGGGTGTGAGGTCTTCGTGGAAAAGCCAGGTCTTGAGGAAACGGCGGACAGAGGGAAGAAACGAGCAGAAAAAGGCAGAACAGAGGGCAAAAAAACGAGCAGAGGAGGCACAAACCGAGGTCAGTAGGTAGACAGGCAGCAGAGTGTAGGGGACTGTGGGCAAGCTTGACAGGAGAATAGTAGCAGGAGGAGCTGGCACGAAAAGCGATGTTTGGACATCCCCAGAAAAGACAGTCGTCTTCAACCAGGCGTGGCGCCGCAAGGTCACTGTCGATGAAACTGCTCTGCCTAGTGAGTCGGTGGTGTCCAGTCCACATCGAATCGTGAACTTAGCTGTGTCTCTCCTGTCACCATAGGCCTGGGAGAGAATGGCCTGGGCCTCCTCCAAGACTGTTGGCAGCACCCGTGCAACCCTATCCCACAGAGTGGGAATAGCGGCCCATAAGGCAAGCAGAGTTCACAAACCTCAGTGCCAGGCCGGTGGAAGAAAACATCTTCTTGCCTATGTTGTCCAGCCTCTTGGATTCCCGATCCAGTGGTGTGGTTGGGAATACGCCCGCATTTACGTGGGAAGTGGAGGCTTGGACCACCAAGCTCTCCGGGGTACAGTGTTGTCCGAGGATGTTGGGGTCCCCTGGGGTGAGGCGGTGGGCAATCGTCATGTTAACAGGAGCCCCCTTGTTGGGCTTGGACTAAGTCCCAAGTAGGACGTCAATAAAAACTTCATTAAATGGGAGAAGTGGTTCTGAGGGGGACATTCCTGGTTGAAGCACTTCTGTCAAGGCGTTCGTCTCGATGGCCATCGAGGGCAACTAACGTCCAGGACCTCTACCGCCCTCCTCACCACCACTGCAAATGACGCTCCCTCCTCTGTATCCATGGTAGTGAGAGAAAACATGCCAGTATCTGGATAGGTATCCAGTCTGCTGGCGTTTGCCAAATCCTCACAACAGTCCATGTTTGCATTATAAGGCTAGTATTCTTCAGGGTCCAGTGACCCCTCCCACTCCTCCCCAAGTCCTAGCCCATAGGAATAAGACTCAGGCTCTGGCCTAGAAGACATAGCTCCAGTCGGCTCTGTGTTGGAGTAAAGTATCAGAAAGGGGACGGTGCCAGCGGTGCTGGGATCATCTGCATCAGCTTGGGGGGGAAGGTCAAAGTGGTACGACAGATGACGATCCGGATCCATATGATGGCATTATAAAACTCTCTTAATTGGGCAGAGGTTACTCAGGCTCCCAGAACGAGGGGAGGCATGGAGATGGCCCAGGCGCTGGCACTACCGCCGAGCCAGACCTCGAATGTCGACGCTCCCTCGTCTAGTCGGACGAGGCAAAGTCGAATATCTCTACAACTGCTTCTTCTTGTGGTGGGACTTACCCAATGGCCTGACGACTTCGAGTGCAATGAGGATCTTGGACTCCGCGAACTCTCTCGGGACCTTCCTCTCAACCATGATCTGGATAGCTGCGACGTCGAGCCACCAGGAGCTTGAGGGATCGCTCCCTTAAGGCCTTTGGGTTCATGGCGCAGCAATCGGAGCAGGCCTTCGAATCGTGGTCACATTCGAGGCACCAGAGGCATACAAGATGTGGGTCCGTCACCGACATCGAGCCATTACAGGCACAGTAGGGCTTGAAGCCTGCCTTCCGAGAGGACAACCCTGCCACACCAGGAGGAAAACCTCAAAAAGACTCAACAAAATGTCGTAAAAGTTTAGTGAAAAATTGACTAAGGGATAGCTGTTCTCCAGATCTGCAGTGACTGGCATGGAAAGAAAATAACTGATGTCAGTATGCTGGGGTGGAACCTATATAGGCACCACACACGCCCCTTCCGGCGTGGGCGACAACACCACGTGGAACCGGACAGCACCTACCGGCGTGCAGGGGTACTACCCGAGAAAAAAAATTGGGATCCAGTCGAACGTCTGGAGATAATTCAAAAGGTAAGGAATCTGTGGCTAGAAGTGTCTATCAAATGTGATGCTTACTAAAATCACAATTTTTCTGAGAGGAGTTTTAAATTGCTGGAATATATAAGCTCAAGCAGAGCCTTTACGAGGAATGATAGAACCCAACTGATTTGTCAGGGGGATGAAATAAACAACTTAGGAGGAAACAGCGCAGACAGGGGCTAACGGGCCACAACACTCGTGGCTGGAGAGGCGAAGGCACTCCAGAGGGAGCTGTCAGAGACTTAAAAATCTGTAGCATAGATTCTATAAAGGTTTCTATCCAGCGAGGTCAAAGCAGGCATAGTGAGCTCAGGGCATGCCTGAACCAATTGTGAAGCATGCTCAGAGTTGTTAGAAGCTGGAGAGATGGGTCCATGGAGTCCTGACTTTGCAACTTCTCGCTTGACTTTGAGTAGTGAAAGGGGCTTGAATCCCACTTGGCAAAGAGGCCATGGCATTCATAGAAAGGGGCAGACAACAACAATCACTGCTTGTGATCTGATGAGTGAAAACATTTGTGAACTAAACTTGGAAGTTCTTTTGAAGAATACTGAGGCATCTTGAAGTCATCCTGGCAGGTAGTTCTGCTTCTCCTTGCGCTTGGAGGACTAGGAGGAAGAGATGAGGAAACACTTTGGAGATTCTTTTATTTTTTTATGCCTTTCAGCGGCAGAGTTATATGAAAGTTGAGAATCTCATGTCTTCTGCCTTCCCAGACACTAGGACCATAACACCTATATTCTGCAGTCAGAAGATTGACCACACCTCCTCTCAGAAACGTAGGCTAAATCGGTTGGCATGTAGAGTAAGCCTAAGAGTCTTGATTGGGCCCAGACAGCACATGCACCTACTAAGGGGGTCTGTCACTAAATTCCAGTTCTTGCACTTTATATATAGTCAGGCTTAATCTGTGCTAACGCGCCAATCAAAGTAAAAATAAACGGAGAAACATCACCAAAACAAAGTTACAAAAAAGATACACACAAACAGAGCAAAAGCTCTAGATCGTGGCATCTGTGGACATAGATAAAACAAACTAAAATCATTGACATCAGGACTGGTAGCACTGAACTACATAATTACATTAGATGATGCCGAGACAGCTCTGTGTGATGCCACCTAGTGTCCAATAATAGTATAAACATATGGGGAGCAGACTGAAACCTACGGATATTTCAGAAGCAGGGGAATCTATGGGGAACAGTATCCTTTCGAAAGGATGATTAATCTCCATATCCTGGAGTAAGACCAGGTTAAGTTTCCAACAAGGGTTCCTTTGTTTTACATTGTTTCATTATGGTGTACTACATGCAACCGAGGCAGCTCCGCAGCACAGGCATTAAGAGGTAAATGCAAAGCAGTGGTTGACCAGATACATGTAGTGTTTGAAAAGGTGGGAGTCCAGTAGTTGTCTATTTCAGAGTGTTTGTTCTCTGAGAAGAGGCGTTCGATATCCCATACACTTTATGAAGAGTACCCAAATAGCTGATGCAATACTGGTTTCAAAAAATACGGTGAAGTTGTTGTTGTAAGAAGTTTAACTACATGGATTAGTGAATTATTTCAGCTCATGTCAATTCAGGGCCTTAGAATTGAGCAGACCTGGATATCCGGCAAAAAGTGGCAGATGTCCTGTCTGTCACATTTTTGCAGCAATGAACAAGTAACACGGTGGGAGGGACCTCCACCATTTTTTGGTGGATGTCCTGCATCCACCAAACTCTAGATTTGGCCCTTAGTCTATTGTATTTGTCCTAGACAATCTGTCAATAAACCCTGCTAATTAGTACACACATTTGTAGTCAAACGCATGTAACCTCACTACTAACTGCAGTGCAAACAGCAGACTGATTGTCTGAAACTAATGTTTTGTCCAGAGTTACTTAAATCAAGGATGTCAATTACGCTTCACTTAAAATGTCTTGTGTCACACCCTGTGGTGCAAGTGTATATTAAACATTAAATTGGAAAAAAGCAAGCTGAAAGGGAAAGTCCGTTGCGGAAAAATAATCTTTTGGAAAATCTGTATCCAAATACGGAAACTGACTGAATCCTTCACGACCCATAATTGGTAATGAGCTAGTTTCCAAGAGTTATTTGGACCCTTTAGCACCCTGCTTTGGGTTACCTACTGCGTAGAAACGAGGCCTTTTTTTGACTAACACGACATTTACAAATAGGACAGTAATGATTTAACATTTTAATAATGATAAACATAAAATATCAAAAACTCTTGTGAAAGTTCAAAATGCTACAAAAAAAAGTAAAAATATACAAGTAGGCTATGACATGGTTAGGGCTGTGCGTTTGTCTGTGCCAACACAATGTATCTGCTTTAAAGCATTTGCGTTTCTTTATTGCAATATACTACAATTTGTCAATTTAAATAGAATTTGCAAACTTGCTCGTTTGAAATAAGCAAGCACCTGGACAGCTCTTGCATTCTTGGGTGAACGCTTGTGAATGACAAAATGACAGCCCTAGGCATGCTGGTCTATAAAGGAACAGGGGGACGGGGTTCAAATTACGAGTGAGATGGCAGATGTATCAAACCAGGGGATTCATACATCTCATCAATCAAAATAAGGTAATGGCGATGAAACAGAACACTATTAAATATTCAGGTACCTGTTACCCTGAAGGTTGTTCCTGCTTGTGAGAAAGACAGACATCAAAAGAAAGAGTTAGGAGAAATATTAAAATGCACCTAGAGCTATCGTCATAAAATAGTCTTGCCAAATGTTAATGGGCCTATTTTTTCAGGTGAACAGTGGTGGTGACAGGACGACTTATATTACAGGCACATATACCCAGGTCTGACGTTCCAGTTGAACAAAGACAGGAGTACTGCAGAAAAATAAACTCATTTGAAATGGCTCCTGTGCTCTCAGTTAAACTTGTATTAAAATCATGCAGTCATTGAAAACAGTATGAAATCATTGCTTATTATTTATACTACCGCCTTCCATACTTAATCAATAATTCTGAAAACTAGTAATACACTATCAATTGAAATTTAATGATAAGCATTAAACACATCTTACCTTTCCATTTTCAAATCTGTGTACATGCATGTCCCGACAATAATGATAAGTTAAGGTCAAAGAGTCCAGAAAATGGCATTGTAAGCATCTCTTATTTGAAATCTATTTCTCTAATATGCTATTCAGAAAACAATTCCTTACCAGAATCCGTGCTGCATGCTATTTAACCTTCTAGCTCATCCCTTCACTGATCTGTAGAGAATGTATTGAACACTTTGATCTAAAAAATATGAGGGCCATTTTGCAGAATCTGAAATTAAATCTGGATCCACTTATGATATGTTTATTAAATGTTTGTGTCAGGGCCCCTATTCTTAATGTATCCAGTTTTTCTTTTACGTAGTGCAGGTCCAAGATGGGGTGAAGAGCTTTCCTTGTATCTTTTCTCAAGAACTTGATCACACTTTGCAAGAGCAGAGAGAAATTCAAAGCTGGAATAGAGTAAAAGCAATGGGGAGACATGTGACTACTTTCTGAGGAAGGGTAGAGAGAAACTCCATAGGGTTATCCTCAGAGCCACCAATCTCAGGTCACTTTCCTCTAGGCATCTATAACGTGCCCAGCCAGGCAATCAGGACAGGACTGGAAACCAATATCAGCCCTGAAAAGATGTTCAAATTAGTCCCACTGTGCAAGAGGCCTAGGAACTTTGGATTTTGGTGGTGTCAGGGCTGAAGCCTCGGGATCTGCATTGAGAGTGGAGCAATGCTCGACATATGGGTTTATGACATCTGGAAAAAAAGGTAGATGTCCCTCCTTGTAGGTGAAGATCCTCTATTTGCTTAAAGCCAGTCTGTAAAAAAAAAAATCATTCTGAACAAACTTGGCAGTTCCTCCTCCTCCTTCTCAGAGATGGGGAGGGCTCAAAGCAGCACCTCTTCCCCTTGTGCCTTGAAAATTAGGAGGAACAAGTAGAGGACCAGTGGTGTTATTCTATTTCTTCTTGTGCCTCTTGTTTAGTGTACTGGTTGAGGTGATGTGAAAGTAGGTACACTTTCCTTTTTGTCCCTGTTGGCTCTGGATCCACCCCTGTTATTTTCAACTGAATTTGTGGGTTTACATGAATTTTCTTGATCAAGAAACACCTCCTCTCAACTGAGACTTCAGACTATACGTGTGACCTCTCCTGCTCCAATCCTTCTCACTTTACTTTAAAGGATTCAAGTCTCCCCTGCCTTCCGTACATAATCTTATGATACAGCCTTCTGGGTTTGTCTGCCACATTTTATTCCTTTCAATTGTCAGATTTTGAATTGAACGTCACTTTATAGTTTTTTTCTTAGTATTTACGCTAGTATTTGTTGACCTCTGAGTTATTCTAAGCTTTAGAAAATCGTATGTACTGTTGGCCTCGAAGTGACACAACAGAAGTTGTGAAAAGGACATTACAACTGAGAAAATGAAAGTGAGATGCCCTTTCTTAACAAGCACTGGCAAAGCCAATGGGTATGGCGTCTGCTACCAGCCTTTTGGCTCTCCAAAAACTTGTTTTGTCATTTCTTTTGGTAAAGTTGTATGTTGGGGGAGCTGCTGGCCCTCATAATATAAAATAAAAACAAGGACTTAAGGCAGAAATATATATTTGTTCTCAAAAAGCATATACTAAGATAGTAGTCCCTGCCACTGGAATGAAAGTGGGGATGTGCAGAATGCTGTCACTCACAGTAAAGTTAACAATGACTGAAGTGGGCTGACCAATAACCCCATGCTATATGCTGTAGAGGGCAGAGGAAAAAAGTGAATGTGAAAACAGACCAATAGATGAAGAGGGCTGGCTACAAGCCCCTATAAGCATATTATATCTGTAATTTTAGTAAAATCAAAGGTCTTGGCTAACGCAAGACATACAAATAAATACACTACTTATTTTGAGTATGCTGGAGAAATCTAAAACTGAATTACAAATAGCAAAAATAAACTCTCAACTGCAAAATGTAATAATTAAAGTGTACCTGCAACACAAAATTCACTGTTGGCCGAAGCTGGGAAATCCATTTAACAAGATAGAAAGATGGATTTGTCGACGTAATATTTATATTAGAGACAAGGTTATATGATAGTACACTTAGGTCGTTAATACTGACCTACATTAATATCGGGTCCTCCATACTGTAAGTATATATTTACAATTCTTATCTCCACTGCATACACTTACCTTGGAATGTGAGTATCAGTGGACTTAAGTATAGTAATTATATACTTACCTTACAATGTAGTGGTAGGTCGATGTAGTAGATATCATATTATTGTCATGCGATACACTGTATGGACTATAGGGACTGCCCCGCCCTTCCTCAAATGTGCGGAACCCTTTCTGTTCCTATTAAAGCTGCAAGCAACAGACAAAATATTTCCAGAGAAGACACCAAGTTATGTCTGTAAACCAAATGCATGGGGTGAAAAGGAGACATGGTCAACATATTTCTCTGATAAAGTTAGCATCTTCTGCAGCAAGACAACGTGTGACCCAAAATCTTGAAAGATATAAAACAGATCCTAATCTGAAAGATTGTGATGGGTAATACTAACAAGGCAACATCAAATTCAGCTCCACCAAATGTATGTGGTTCTATCATTTGATCAACAATGAAAATACTTTTCGAGTTTATTGAAATTTGCCCAGCGTTAGTAAAGTTTTAAAATTCTGCTCTGGTGCTGGCGGAAAACTGCAAACCGAGTCTCCGTGAGGTGTCATTGCTAAGCTCTTCACGTCCCTCAAACTATGTACTTTCATCATTCAAAATCAGTGGTATTTGTGGTGCCATCCCCGTTCACGATTAATAGAGCGTTGTACATGCACACAGAACCACATAGTGGAATGTGCAAACTAACAATTAAATAAGTATTAGGAATTAACATCATTATTTACTTACTTGCTGTTGATAGGAAACGGCTTCTGAAGGCAGGTTTTGGGCTGATCTGCTGCGAGGAGGAGGCTGAGGTGGTGCGTCCAGGGTTTGTGCAGGAATTGTTGGAGAAGTAGAATTTGAAGTTAAAGGCAACATAGGCTCTTGTAACTTTTGTGAAAGTGGTGGAGGAATGGGTTGAATAGGAGTTGCAAGCTGTGGCTTAAGAGGCTCCGGGAGTGAAGGAGACACTAAAAAAAGACAAAGATCCAAATATTTTAAATATAACCTTTTCACAAAAACACATGATAGCTTAAAGATATTGCATTTACACAGAATTAGACTTCTAAAAGAACAAGTTACTTACCTTCAGTAACGGCTTTTCTGGTACAGACTGTCCAACTACAGAGTTTTCAGCTTGTGAATCTCCCCAGGCATCAGACTGGATCAGTAAACGTTCGTAGCAATTCCTTCACGAGTCGGTAGGTGGTGCCGTACAGCTCCGCAACATATCCGTCCCTCCCTGGATATGGAGTTGGGGCCCCTATATATGCGCCACATCCGCACGCTGATGTCTGTTTCTTTCTGAACTGTCTGTACTTACAGGGTCCACAGAATTCGAGATGCGACTATGAGCAAATGTTTCAATAGATGGTTTATTAATAGACAGTAGGAGTCCATTCCACAGAACGGGGAGAGGTTGGTGGGTGTGTGAGGAAGCCATTTTGTTCCACAGTGCGTGTGAATACCTGCCCAGGAGACGAGAGGTATTCAATGATCTAAGAGCAAGGCTGACAAATGAAAACATGCATTTTCTGAATGTTTCCATTGGCTTTAACTTCCTCCCCAACAATCCAGGGGGAGTTGTTCGATCGGCATTTTGGTTTTGTCGGCAGGTGGATGCCTCCTCTATTAAAGTCTTCGAGGTGGGATGTTGTAGTAAAACATCTGTGTCCCCAGGAGCAGGTCTACGCAGCCTTGCCACCAGCCTACTGACTGGTGGGCAAGATCCTGGCTTTGCCCAGGTGCCTACCAGCACATCAGTCAATGCCTCGTTAAAGGGCAGAAGAGGTTCCTGACTTATTTGAGGACTTAAGTGAGCACATTAGTTCTAACCTCTGCAGTTTGAAGGATTAGGTCTAAGACCTCCGCCGCCCTCCTAAACACTGTCGAGAATGAGAAGGAGTGCTGTGTTGCTAGGTAATGACAGGCCAATGTCTGAGGAGGTATCTATACCATTGGTATTCTGTAGGTCTTCAAAAATGCCCCAATCATCATGATAAGTAGCACCCAGATCATACTCATTGTCATCAGCATATGGTGTACAGTCCGAGTCAGCGTGGTGTCTAGGAAAGGGATTCATTTTGCAGTCCGATAAAACTATGTGTCTGGCGTCGGTGACGTTGGGACCGGTGTTAGGATATTGCCCAGAGGCGTCTGTGTCGGCGTCGTAGGTGGAATCAGACATGGTGCTGGCCGCGGAGACAGTACAGTGGGCGCTGAAGGTAATGTCACAGCTGATTGTGGAGCTGGATCTGAAAAAGGGATTTACGTTAGGTCGAGGGCAAGTATAGGGGTTTGCGCCAGGGTCAGATCCACCGGTGGAACCCCAACTGGCATCCACTTTGGTTCCATGGGGCCAGAAGGTGCTTCAGAGGGACCTGGTGAGGCACCAAACATTTTGTCCATGGCCAAGCGAAGCTCGTGGAGCTGTTGTGGCGTTGCTGTCTATTGTGGATTGTGATAGGTCTGGACCAGGGGATGTGTAATTTCCCAGCGCAGAGATCGACTTTGTGGCGTTGAGGTGCCCGGAGAGTTGCACGACTGAGTGGCTGGTGCTGCAGGATGAAGGGGACCTGTATTTGGATTTTTTATGTTTCTTGGATTTTTAGGTTTCTTGGACTTGACTTACCCGAGTCCCGTATCCTCGAGGACGACCAGTCTCATGACCTCTAAGCAGGTGCAGACAGGAATGCTGAATCCCCAATGGGGTCAAATTGAAGGATATTGAAGCCCACCTAGGTGTTGCATGTCCTTATAAAGTCACAGGGCCTGTGAATTCATGCCAGTTCGCTGACGTGCTACTCCTTTGTGACTAGCAATATCCATATAATGTGCAGTTCAGGGGACATTATCCCGTAAATATCATAGCAATTTTGTTTGCTCCAGTTTATGACACACTCTACTTTTGAAATGTGATAAATTTAGTTTATTAGCATCACGTCTGCGGGTGAAGCTCAGCTAAGATCACCAAGGATGGTGGGACAAACCTTTGCCATTTTTGCAGCTGCAAAGAATAGAAGGTGAGTGCCATTAATCGGTGAAAAAACAGCATTTCTAAAATGTATGTTTATTAATGGCAGTTTAGAATGCAGAAAATCCATTAGGATGGCAGATCTGACATATCTGGAAGTTTTGCGTTAATTTGGACATTTCTGGGTTGTCCCCACTGCCTGGAGGGAGGATCAAACAGAAACTCGAAGTTTTTATATAAGTCTTCTTGGTGTTACCCACCTTAGAAACACAACAAATGTACTCATACTAAATGCAGGTGAAAGTGTGTCTTCAAGGTGGGAACGTTCCCATATACAATGGGGTTGTGGTGGAGGAGGAAACTCCTAAGGTAAAAATAAAAATTAAAAAATCAAGTATAGGTTTTGGATAAATCAAAAATAATATTCAACGGAAGACTTCTATTGAAAGTAAATCTCTCACGTGCAGATCAGCTAATCTGCAGTTTGTGATAACCCTGTGAATAACGCAGGTGCACTTATCTCTACCGAAAATTTTCAATTTGAGCATTTTACTATCCTGTTTCAGAGGAGTGACATCACCTGTACTCATGTAGAAGCCACCTTTAAACTGAATTCATTCCCACCCTTACCCACTAGGAAATACTCTGGAAATGACAGCAGTAGGAGACGAGAACACAGCAGAGTACCAGGGTGCTGCAAGGATGCACAGTGTTCATTTTAGGGATGCACGCGGACAGTCAGAATGTAATTCAAAATTTGCCAACACCTACAAGTACAAGACCTCGAACAACCACTGCCACATGGTAACAGCTTTCAGCACAACATACTCTACAGTCAGCTACTGGAAGATACAACACTCCCAGGTCTACTTTAAACAAGTGAGGTTCCATTGTACGTTATTGATTAGTCAGGCAGTACCTTTTGTGGGTTCAGCTGCTTTATTCTCAGATTCAGGTCCCAATCTCACCAGCGATGGACGAGGGGCACTATGTGGTACACTAATAACTCCAGCTCGAGGAGGAATCGTCTGAAAGGACAAGAGGCATAGAACAACATCGGATTACCAAGAAAACCGCATCATAAATCAAAGTTTGTGCATGACAACTTATGCGATAAAACAATTATAATGCTAATCAATTGCATACACCACTCAGGTGATTGGTACCCTAGAGACAACTGAGAACTCTGTGCTGGTAGTTTACAGATTGTTAACACATAGAAAAAACATACTGCTAACAGATGTAAAGCCATGCACTCATCAAAACATTGTTTCCAAAATTTTTATCTCCAGCGTTTTACACTATTTTCACCAAAAGAAAGTACTTACGTTACACATATATTTTCTTAAACACTTAATTTTCCAAAGACGCCAAATCTTTAATTTTTTCCCTTGTGACAATTTGATTACAAATCTAGCTGCTCCATTTAACGAAGGCATGTGTTGGCCCTCTCTTCTGCGCTGTGTGTAGTGCGGGAATCACATTTCCAGTGAAGCGGTCACAGAAGACCTCTGATCTGTTTACTGTACACTGAATGCACTTGCACGGGGGTTTCTTGCTTTCTTCTAAAGTTAGCTATGTTTTGCTCAATTCGTTTTATTTGGATTAAAGAACACAAAAGTAAATGTGATCACAATAAAGAACCAAATCAAAGATAGCCAACTTTCCCCTTATCCTTAGTACTGAGGAGTTACTGTTAACCAGGGTGAGGCAGAAGGGTCTTATAGAACACAACAGGAAAGTCGTCAGTCCTGGGTACCTTATCTGTAGGCATACCTTTCAATGTTTTTTCGATCTCCGAAAGTTTAATGGACAGTTCTAATTCATTCCAGTATTGCAGTAGCTTAGGGATCCCAAAATTCCTAACAAAGGTTTCTATATCTGCAACAACTTCACGGCTATGTGTATACCACTGTGAGAAGAAGGGGCGCAAAACCGATAGCTAGTCTATTCCATTCACCACCCACCCGCCCTCTGCTAATCCGATTCTTTTGATATGGTTATCTGACTACATTGTTGCGCTATTAATTACCTAGCCAGGAGTGTTCCTATCTTGTTCTTCTGTGGAATACCTACCCCAGCTTCAGCATCATCTTCTCTGCCCTATTAGTCCTAAGGACATTGAAGTGTCTTGTCAAGGTCGCTAGCTTCACTCTATTTGTGAGAGATGTTTTTTGTTTATCTATTCTTTTCAAGTCCCTCAGTTCATTGAATACTTTCCCTTCAATGAGTTCACTTTTCCCTCATTCTGTCATCAATGATCTCTTTAATGTCTCCCGAGGGTCACCTGAAAGATGTCCCATTGGGACACCAATAATGTATCCCCTTCTAAATCCTCATTTTAAAACCGGATTTCTGTATAGTTCATGGTCTACATGCCATCACGACCCTGTGGATCTGCTTGTCTCACTATGCCATGAAACCTTTAACAGGGCATGATCCAATATAGAAATATCTGACATAGCTGGTAATCGCAAATTTCGGAATAGCAATCAGGACACAAAGATATAATTGATGAGGGTATATGCAATATAGGATAAAAAGGAATACCCTTGTTCCCCCGGGCGGAAACATCTCTAGCAGTCTCCGATGTCCCAAACCTGCACTATTTTTCAGAGATTTTTAGAAGCCACTGCAGTGTCTGATGATCCCTTTGTGGCCCTATCTAGAGTGGCATCCCACACCAAATCGAAGTAAGCACCCAGGAGTACCTCCACATCCATCCTCTCCAGCAGCTTATTGATGTTAGCCTGCAAAAACTTGCCTTGGACATTAGGTGCATAAATGTTTATGAAGGTGATTGAGGAATTCCTGATCTGTAGGTGCAGTTTTATATACTTGCCCTTGGTATTCTGCAATACCCCCATTTCCTCCTTCCCAATCAATCGCTTGCATACTGTGCCTATTCCTGCCATTTTGCCTGGTGCTGAGACCCAAAATTGGTTCAGATATACCGTACTTCATATCCTAAAGAGATCCATCTGTAGAAGATGGGTCTCTTGGAAGAACACTATAACAAGATCAGGTCTGATCATGTAGTGCCAATTTTATGCCTCTTTTTGGGGTTGATTAAAACTCTCACATTAAGTGAGATTACCTTGAATGTTAGTGGTGGCTGACAGAAGCAAAAACACTTGCTCAACTCTACACACACCTCATCTTCGAAACAATCCATGCTGTAAAAGAATATCCCCCCAGATCAGAAAAAATAACAGCTTCGATCTATTTAATACCAACTATGATGGCAAATAGTATGCCCTCCTCTACTATTTTCAAGAAAAGAAAAAAACAAGTATCACAAAACAGGTAGGACGCCTGTAATTGGGTCTAAATGGATTTCCAGCCCTTTTTATATCCCTTCCACCAACAGGCCTCAATCTCAAGAGAAATTTACCTCTTTTGGGGCCTTGAAGCAAAGTACAGCATCACTGAATCCCCTTATTTCTCTTGACCCTCCCCCCTATAGACTACCAGCTGGATAGCCACATAGGCTAACATTAATGTGCCATTAATATTGCCTAAAGTCTTCCCTTGACGTTTAACACATTAAGCTGGGAGCATTTATCTTTAAACAATCTGATATACTGGCTCCTGGGGGAGCCTCCCCTTCCTGGTGTCCCCTGTGAACGTACCATTCCCTCACCACTAGGCAACCACCTAGGGTTGCTCCTGTGTGGATATTTCTCTGAATTCTGCAAGGCAATCCCTGTTTTGACCTCCCTTATTGTCCTTTACTTGCATTCCACATGAATTGCAGTGTTGTCGGACGAATCAAACAATATATGATTTGTTTGTCATTGAGGGACTGTATGTTGGGTTTTAGGTCCTTCCTCCGTTGGAAAGTTGAGGCGGCTAAGTCCTGAAATAAGATGATCTTGGAGTCTTCGTAGAAAATATGATCAGATAGCCTGACTTTTCTTGTAGTGTCTTCATTAAGTTTGTAATTCACCATTTTTGCCACTAGGTCTCTCATTCAGAATCAGCATAATTAGATCGTTTCCCCACTCGATGGGCCAGAACAATATGGATGCGACAGTCAAGCACTTACTTCACTATGTACCTAAAAATATTTTCTAGATACACAACCACATTATCTCCTTTTACACCTTCCTTAAGGTTTCGAAAGCATAAGCTGACCTTTCTGGACTGATTTTCCAAGTCTTCACATTTTTCTTGAAGTTGTTGTGCCCGATCTTCCGGAAGTGCCACCATAGTATGCTGGAGTTGTTTGTTGGCCACACTCGACTCCATTTGGCTCCTGGCTGCTTCCAGTGTCTGACAGTGTCAGAGATTGCATATTTTCGAATAACCGCACGATCTTTCCCCAACTCCATTCTTAAGGTGGACATCTTGTCATTGATAGACTTTATTCCAATTCATTTCACATTTCAGTCAGGCAAGATGTAAGATTCTCTCTTGTGAATACCGGGCAGGGTTGAGAGGCCGTGTCCAATTCGGGCAATGGATCCACTCTAGAAGTGTTGAGATACTTATTGATGTTCCTTGTTTAGTCTGCTTGCTTGCCTTCGGCATGTGTGACCCAGTCGCAGACCCTGTAGTCCACAGTAACGCTGAGTTGTCTTAGGCCTACAGGCACTAGTTGTATTTATTGAGGCATATACTAGGGCCTTTTTTGTAACTGCCATTATATCACCCCTGGACTAGTCCCAAGTCTCTCCTCAATAATGGTGCTTATTCCATGTTCTGGGCTGAGGGGGTAGAGTGACTCTCCAGTCACAAGACTGCTGGCCTCATGCAGACGATTGCTATTCGTCCCGATACCTCCGTGCAGGCTTTCCCAGCCATGGGTTTTTATTGAGACCATCGTCCAGCCCTCACCACCTTCTTGTCTCTTTAAGTGATCCCACCTTGGGGCTCGCTGGTCGGTTTTGCTCCTCAGTGTTCAACGGCGGCTCTTCTACTGCGCCGGAGGCTTCCCCGACCCACGCTATGGTTACCACAGCCACCTGCTCCACTCTTCCGTCACGCCCCTTCCACACTGTCAATTGGCACTCCACTTACTTTAAAGAGTTCCTTTCAGCTGAGGAGGAGGTCCAGGCACCCCATTATACTTGGGGGAGTGTTTATTGAGGCGACTGTGGGCAACTTTCTCTTAGATAGTTCACATAAGGCTTTGGTCCATGCTCTTAGCAACCACATTGCGCAGGTAGCTCCTCAAGCCGATCCCACGCAACCACCCAGCATGGCATGCAGGGGGCTCAAACATGAAATCTGAGGCACCACTACTCACCAAATTCTTTGTCGCCACTTAGGGGGCATTTAGGGCAGCTTAGCAGCTGGACCTGGCCTAGGAGACCAGGAACAGAGTGGCAAGGCTAGTGCTGCGCCACCATCTAACAGTGAAAATGTTTTACATGGATAATACACTTGCAATACCCATTGATGAGGGTTCAGGAAACATTTTAGTGGAATGTCCTCACTGTTCTGAATGCATTATATAGCATGCAAAAACAATGTATTCATAACATCGACCTAACCGCACACAATGTATATAGATGTGGAGCTAAGAATATTAAGTAAATATTTACTTTGATGATAAAGTGGTAGGAGATGTAGTGGATGCAATATATTTGTAGGTCGGTATTAACATCAAACACACAAAAGGTGATGCGAGGAATGCTTGCAATAAGTCTAACCACTGGCAATCGTTCAGTATAGTATTTCAACTCATCGTTCTTTAGCCCACCATACCACCTCAGTTTGGGCCCAGCGTTTTGTGTGTTTGATGTAACACCCTAAGTTGCCAAGAGTATGCCCAGAAGTGGGTCTCATGCTCACGGTGCCACTGGAACCAAGCTACACGTGACTGAAGAGCCCCAATCAGGCCGAAACCGGTCTTGGGTTGTCTGTGTTCGGGTTTGCAGAGTAACTGACCTGGAAGTTGGGGCAGGACTGTTCCTTTGGAAGCTGAGACTAATTTGCATAACACTGAGTCCAACTGGGTTATTTTCCAGAACTATTTATTTTTGTATTTACTTTTCTCAGAACTGTATTCACAAACAGTGATGTAAATTGTATTTGTAAGACTTCTGTAAGGTATGTCAATTTTTTTTATATAATTGATTTAATAAAATGAATTAATGAAACGTGCAATTAATTTGTTCTCTTTGGCTCTGTGCTATTTATGTGATTATTTAGTATTTAATGCATGATGCAAAGCAATGTAGGGCAGAAGGGTGTGTTTAACGTTTGCTAAATATACCATATCACTATGTCTCATGTTATACACTAGCCAATGCCTGCAGCTTCTACAGCAAGCAGTGGCAGAGCCAATAGGTTTCGCCTATGCAAGACCTATTGGTGTTGTCAATGTTTTTTCAAGATGTTGTAGAGCAGTGCGGACTGCTGTGCAACATAGCTTAAAGTAAATAAAAACAAAGCGCTATGGAACGGCCGGCGTTGACCACGTCATATCGCTTTTTTGTTTACTTTAAGGCATGTTGCAGCGCAGGCTGCTGTGCAACATGCCTAAAATAACACTGATAGAAATAAAACAAAAAAAGACAACAAGAGAGGGACAAAAAAGAAAAAGGAAAATGAAGAGGAACACGCCCCCCATAACAGACCAATAAGGGCATCACTATTCTGCGATGTGTTTTTTTCCTCATGGCTTCCCATCCCCAAAGCCGCCTCTGGTTGGCAAGCACTGTGAAACAGCCTTTTGCTGCATTCTGGTGCTATAAGAGCAACAAATAAAAGCAATTAGCACATTTATTGGAATATTGAGAGTGGGGACACCGAGTATTATTGCTCAGACTGCAGTCAGAATCTGCGAGTCAAGATTCAAGGCCCCATCAATCACAATAAATCACAATAGAATAGTGAATTTTTAGGAGGGACGAGAGAAGGAGGAGTTAAATATTTTGGCAACAAAATTGTAAGTATTCCTTATAACTCCTTAAGCACCCTCTGAAGAGGTGTGTGCCCATCAGTCAGCCGAGGGCCAATAACTAGCATAACTGAATGACTGTGTTCAGCAATTTTAAATTGCCTCTCTTGTCAAGCTTCTCAATCTGAAGCCCAGCAAAACACACCACAGACTAGTTTTCAGTAATATTTTCTCACTTCCACTTACTGATTTCCCTTGTTCTGGATTCTTCTAGACTACCCACTAATTGAAAGAATGGTGGTGTCAAGGAAAAGAATGCCCAGTTATCTTCACTAAAATCTAGTTAAGTGCAAAAAGTATTTTTTATAAGTTCATAAAAGCCACGTGCGTGACTTGCACAGGAGTGCCTTGCAGTTACTGCTTGAATTGGATTATTATTTTCTTTTTTGCAGTTTTATATAGCGTGAACACGGACCAAAGGCATTGGAGCACTTTACATGAGCAAAAATTAAATTACACAAGGACACATTCATTTTTTGTTTATAAGTATGGGGAAATTAAGTGATTTGTCGAGTATCACAGGATGTTGAGATGACGCAGAGACTCGAACCGGGTCCCCCAGCTCTAAAGTCAGTAGCTCTGCCCATTACAACACATCGTCTCATCTCAATGAAGACCGCTATTCCTCTCGGGTAAATTGTCTGTCAAGAAGATAAGCGTGGAGTGTAAAGTGAAGCCACATCTCTGACGGTTTTCATTTATATCGTGCGTTTTGTTTCCTGCATCAAGTGTGGGAAAAAAAACCAATTTGTCTGCGCAAATATGTTTCTGACACCTGCGCGTTGCCTTTCCTGTAAACATGGTAATTTCGAAGCTGGGAAGCAAGGTGTTGGAACTGGCACTTTCTGGTTGGCTGAGGCGGTGCCCTAGCCAGGCAGAACCTACCACTCCCATCAGGGCTGGGTGATTATACTCATATAACCTGCACTCACCCTTGGGTAGCTTGGCACTGAGAAGAGAAGTCAAGTGTATCACAGGGGCAATGTGTAAAGCATTGGCAAAGCACTCTCACACAATAAATACACCGAGCATCACAAAAGAAACTTAAGACGTGGTGTGTATATAAATAAAGTTTGTATTCAACACACACTTTAATTAACACAACATGAACATCAAGTATTTCTGGGCATAAATCACATTTTGAAATATTACTAGCAGTACTAGGCCCAACCATGTTACAATGACATCAGTAGTATGCACACCTGGGAAAAAATCCTATTTTACCAGCCACCCCCGCACCCTAATGCGGTGCAAAATGTTGTCAGAAATAGGCCCACCCGGGCAATTACTACAGTTCAATACCACACAGTTATATGGTGCACCGCAGATCACAACGATATCAAAAATGTGTACACACAGATAATTACAACACTTTTAAACAGCACCGTGCGCCAAGGCCGAATGGGTAAAAACCAAGGTCAAACGTAGTATTCTTTTGGCAAGGAATCAAAGTGTAAAGCAACACCACTGTGCGGTGTAATTAATAACAGGCGATCCTCAGGCAGTCACTCCCACACAGTTATTCAGCACCGATACGCAGTGTCACTAATATCAGGCAGGTCCCTATGGACCACATTCACACACACAGCACCATAATGCGGTGCCACTGATATCCGGCAAGTCAGTGGATAACACAAATGCAGGCCCAGTGGCCCAAGCCCTCCTCCACCTTTCAGCTAACCCCGACTACTCTACGCCCATGATTTGGAGATAAACAACCCTCCCCCTGATACTAGGCTGATTGCGGCCGGAGTCGCACTTAAGTAAGTAAGTCCGTTTTTATATAGCGCAGCTACTCACCCTTACGGGTCTCAAGGCGCTGGGGGCCGTAGTGGAAATTAAGTGAGCTATTGCCCAGAGTCACATGGTGCTGAGCTGCCGCCGGAGCCGGGGATTGAACCGTGAACCCTGTGCTCCGAAGTCAGCTGCCCTGGCCGCTGACCCACACCTCTCCACTAAGGCTAATTAAGAGCCAGGCGACAAATGGGGGTTAAGTTCACCCTCGGGATGCGGAGCAGAAGAGGGCTGTGGGTGATAGTCGCTCAATCAAAGGGTTCCACAATATGACTTCCGGCACCAGCCCAGTTCTGTGAAGCACGAAGGGGTGGGGGATTGGGGGTGGCATGCAATGTAAAGTTGCTCTGAAAGAGGGTTTGCAGTGAACATTCTTTTCTTTCATTGCTGGCCTGTAACGTACCAAGGGGTGGATTGCTTAAGCGTCTCACTTTTCCAAGTAACTGGGTCTTGTTCATCAATGTGGTCTTTCACTGGGTCAAGCATGAGAGTATTTTATAATAATACACACTAGTCAAAGTTGATCAGGTCTCTGAGGTTTCTGTAGCAGATTTACTTTTTCCTCTGTTGAACTGTGTATTTGAGCTTCTCAGTGGTGATTATGAAAGGGCCCAAGTGGTGCTTTGGCCATTGCACTCTAACGGGGTCTTCAGCTTCTAGAGAACAAGGCTTGGAAATAATAAGGGTAAGAGTAAAGCCATTGTTATATGCTTATTTACTGCAATGTCGATTGAGGAAATTTTCACTTGGAAAGGGCTTAAAGTAATGACTGGAGCTTCAGTGTTATCACTAAAGTGGAGGCTCACTTATGGGAGGAAAATAATTTTTTATAATTAATTAACTTTGATGGTTGTGTGGCCAGTTAATTGCTCCTTGAATTAATATTTCCCCTTTAGGGTGATAGATATTAACCATTTTGAAGGAAAGGTGTTTAATTCAGCTACAAGAAACTTGAGGGGAACAATTCATTACAAATCTGCCTGCAACTGACCTTGTTTCAGTGAAACATTACAACACTGCCCTTGTCTAATCTTCCCTGTCTAGGTGGATAAAGGAAAAGTTCTGGGGAGGAGGGAGTCCATGATGGACTGTGTGACAAAAGGGTCTACATGTTAAGACCCTTGCAACCCACACTTCATTACATTGAGCCAGAGCTCTTAGAAAAAGGGCTGTGCATGGGTTGTGGGGCCATCTTTCTGTGTCCCACTTACTTGATGTGGATAGACTAACCTTGCTGGCCTCCTGCAGGAATGGCCGTGGTCTCTGGAGTTCTGCATCAGGCAGTGCAAGCAGGGTTGACACTGTGGCAGGGTTTGCTTTGCGGCCTCTTTCTGGAAGGCAGGAATGAGGCTGGGACCAAGAGGGTTGGTATCCACTACTGGCATCAGAGGACACAACCTGTGGTTAGACTGGTGCCATCTTGGAGACAGGACAGTCATTCTGCTCAATGAAAGACAGTACTTCCCACTCAGCGCATTAGCATTGTAGCCCAAACTAAGATAGCAGGATTACTTTCCATTTACCCGTTTCCTATTCCAGGCTCGCCTCTAGTACTAAAATATCTATGATCATAGGAAAAGTGCATCACAACACTTCTGGTTCCCTTTTTGCCAGCAGATTTCTTACCTACTGCTTGCTATTATTTTTTTCTCCTAAAATGTTTGCTTGAGTTATTTTCTTCCCAGCTTGTTTTGCTCTGCTACTAAGTTTGGATTCTTTTCTTCACTATCCCAGATGTTTGTGGCCATTGATCCTCTTTGTTCATCCTCATTCTTCTGCCCTGCTTTTCCTGGAGATTTTTTATACCACTGGCGTCTTCCTCCATCAGAAATGATTTCTTTTTGGGGAGACTTATCGAATGCTGCTGCCCTATCACCAAACGGTACACTGGCTACTGAAATAAACTGCCCTTATATCGGGGTCAAGACCTCCAGGATTTAGGCTAAACCATTGTGGCCTGCTCTTGACAATAGGTTACATTCAATTGTGTATGCATTTATGTTAGTATGCTAGGTAAGTGGTGCCTGACCGGTCAGGAGGATTTTCTGAATTACTATAGAGACAATTTAGCTTATAAGCAAAGGCAATATTGGGCTAGGAGGGCATGAGATCTCAGCACTTCGCATCATACCTTGCTAGCTCTGTCTCTTTACTTGACTTGCGCAGGTTCGAGGGAACTTGAAGATTTAGAAAGTGCTGATCTCAAACACTGGTGGTCAGGTTCTATGTAGAACATATCCCCACCACTTCATGTAACACAAGTGTCCCAGTCCTTTGGATGCTGCGGCTGTAGCAGTGGAGGAATCCAGAATGAGCGCCTCAGGCTGAGACCACAGCTAGTTTTAGTCAGACTACTGTAGGTAGGAGGACATTAGAGTGGCCTCTGGTCTAGGCCTCCAGGCCTAAACTAAGCCTCTTAAGTTAGACAGCCAGCTTGTCTTACTGTGATGGCCCTCAGACCAATGGTTCCGATAGCCCAAATTCTAATACAGCACAGCACTATGTCACTTGTACATAGAGTATCCTTAGGGCCCCCCTTGTATGTGAGTGAGGGTTTGTGTCAAGCTTGTCCATTATCTGTGATGTAGAGTGGTGTTATGAATAAACCTTTGTGTACAATATGGCATGCATGATTGGGAATGAATAAACCTTTGTGTAAGCTTCCTTTGCATAAATACAAGAGACACTATTTTGCCTAGTTTGCTCCATTGCACGACTGGAGAGGCTGGATTAGGTTTTGTGCACCCGAGGAAACCCCTGTAAAGGATACCATGTATGTGATAAGTGAAATGGAGTTGAGGCAGATATGGATTTCAAGAGTAATTTTTTCTCTGTGTTCATTGTACTTTTATTCGGAAAACGTGAAATGGGAAATTGGTAGGAGAGTCCAGGGCCTGTGATTGTGGGTACATGATATGTGCACAAGATCACTTACATTTACCCACACTAGCAACATATTTGTTTCTTCTGGGCCTAAGGAATCTATGGCTGTCCCTGGGGTTCAGCTGGTCACTTCATGGAATGGTGAGAGTAATAGGCTACAAACTGAATTTAAGAGCCATTCAAGTTTATGGGTGTAGAATTCAAACTAAAAAGTATTCATTCGGGTTCCTGCTGCTTGGTGCTATCTCTCTTGATGCTTTGAAAGTGGCGCAGCCACAAATGATGGACATGGACGGAATGCTAAATAAATCAAACATTCACCCCGGGTCAAGAGATCTGGGTTAAATCCATCGTTCTTTTGCTCACTACACCAAGCCAGTTTGGACCCAGACATATGCAAATCAGTCTCGACCCTGCTCCTCATGGGAACAGTCCAGCCCGAACTGCCACCGGCTACCGGGTCCTCCCTGGACTGGAAACAAGCATCCTGGGACCGGTTTTGGGGTATCACCCCATATCAGTCAGGCTACCTTGAATCCAATGGCACAGCAAGCAAAGTACCCACGTCTGGGCATACCCATCCCAATTAGGGCGGAAAGTGCTGCAACAACAAATGATGGACGGAATGCTGAATAATTCAAACATTCACCCCCAGTCAAGAGATTAAATCCATCGTTCTTTTGCTCACTACGCCACCCCAGTTTGGACCCAGCATTTGGCAGCATTTCTATATAACCATCATTTTCTGGTCTTATTTGAATTTTACATATTAATGTTCTGCAGCTCTAATCAAACCATGAAGCAGGCATGAAACTGTGACCAGTGTGACCCACAAGAGCAACGAAAACAGCCCACTATAATGCCCTAACATTCATATCTGGACTTGGTATTGTGAACACCAACTATAGATATGGGTTCTGGTGTACCTAATCTGAAAGCTGCAGTGTTCCAAGAGACTGAGAATGCACCTGGATATGGTATCCCTGGAACTATCAAGTATATAAAAGAACTAAGAGCACAGCACCTTGCAACATGTCCTGAGTTCTAACTTCAATAGAAATGTAGACCACAAAGCTGTGTAAACATCTTTTGAAGATTAGAAGATGATATGAATAGATTCCAATTTAGCGAAAACATTTCGTAGCCCAATAGTAATACACTGTACACCAAAGTTTAGGAATTTACAATCCACCTAATACAGTTGCAGCAGAAGGGAGCTCAATAGACCTAGAGAACAGATATCATATCTTTTAGATAAAACATGCAAGAAACTACAGGAGCAGAATTAAAATGCTTTGAAATTGTAATCTCCTTAACAGTCTATTATTTGGACATGTTGGCATATTAGCCATCTGCTTGTAATATGATAATGCTTATCTTTCATCAAAGCTATGCAGAAACTATTCAATCTTAGGAGTATACAGGAAACAAATACACTGGGACTGTTGTAAATCTGATCACTGCCCCATGAAGGGCAAATTAGTCACAAGCAGGATGAATCACTGACCGCACCTGATCATTTTATAAATTTCAAAAGGTTTCTAAAGTGGGAGATACTCTAACTCAATAAATCTGCGAACAGCACACACAACTAAAAAAACATACCACCGCAAATACATTGGCCTACACAAATCAGAAAAGAATCATAACAAGTTCTTGATGTGCTACCAAACATCAAACATATGTATGAGATCCATCCGCTGTTTCTCAATAACAGTATCCACGAGCTAAGATACTTTGAGATCTCTTTATCTCCCTCTGAGAACAATAATGCATAATAGATGCGACTTGATAGAACGAATCTCTAGTGCGTCTTTAATTCCAAAATACATAAAGAACAATGATTTTATTTGGTATGGGTCTGTAATCCATATTCAACCATTTGTATTTGTCCAAAGAGGACTATTCGCGCTCGACTGTTTACTTTTTGCCCTAAACACTTCACAATCAGGACATTACTAATACAGGATGAGTTAGTCCTCTTAAACTGGTCCAGCAGGCATGCCAGAATGTTACAACCTGATTGACTATTTTTCTTAAACATCTCTATTATTGCATTTTTATAATCAATATAAAAACTTGATCGAAACTGTAGAACATCTTTACATACACATGATACACAGACTTATGAACAATGAGATTTAGGCAAGACGTTTCAATCTTGCATTTGACGGCAGGAGACAATAGTCTGCATAGCTGAATATCTTGGTGGTTCCCATACCTCCCTCCATGTATCTCTCCCTGCTCCGTAATTTCCTTTCTTCCCACCCTGAATCCTTCCTGCCCTCGCTAGTTCTCAGGTCAGCACCCTGTGGTCTTGCAATTGGTCCCAAATCTTACTGAATTTCCGAGGGCATCCTCTTGCTTTGTAAATCGTTTCCTCGGCCTGCATGCACCAGTCTAAGTCTGGGACCATTTGGCCACCCTCGGTGGGACTTCACTATTCCAGTCGGTCTACATCTCATTAAGCCACTATCAGGGTGGTGTTACAAAATAGGAGACTGTATTTGGACAAAGTCTGCTATCTCCATATCCCCAGTAGTACCACCTGTGGTGTTATCTCTATTACAGTTACCAATGCTCTTGAGAGGTGTCTCGCCACACCCTCCCAGAACAGCCTTAATCCCGGGCAGTCCCATAATCAGAGATCCCGTTTGGGCACAATTCCTTAGACACCTATTAGTAGCAATCGGTCCAATCTTATGTAATCTGGTTCTAGTAGAGTAGGCTTTGTGCATGATTTTGAGTTGTACTAGATGGAAGTCTACTGTAATCACTGTCTCCCGTGAGTATTTACATGCCGGGCACTAGTCGTCGTCGTCCAGAACCCCAAGAACCTTTTCCCATCCTTCCCTAAGGGCAGTCTATGATTCTCGTTTAGTATTTAATAATGTTCTGAAGATCTGCGAAATGGCATGCTTGTGCAATGGGGCCAGGAGGATTCTGGACTCCAGTGGAGACTCATCCTCCAATTGATCGAGATGAGTCTTGTATTTGGACATAGCATGTGTCAGTTGGGCATACCGGAAGTATTGTGTAGTAGACATTTCGTACTGTATCCGGGAAGGACTATGGTACCAGCAGGCCCCACAATTCTAGGGCCTAGCAGATCCCATTTCTGGAATCCTTTCAGCCTTTGTAAGTCTCCCAGGAAAGAGGTGTCTCGAGTGTGAGCCTATCCCACCAGCCCAGGGCCTTAGTGGCCCTCCTCCATGTTCTGATGACTGTCTCCATCGTGAGAGGCCACTAAGGTACCCTCTGCTCAACATGGTCCATCTGTCGGCCATAATGGATGACTTGAGCTGGTCTGCAAATGCTGATTCATTAATTATGTGCAATTGGAATGCTGATGCCCTCCTCTAAGGCCCCTTGTTAGTGTGCTTAGGGCAATTCTAGGCCATTCCCCATCACACAATAGCAGATGGGTGGCATTGTCGACCATCTGGAAAAAAAACTGTCCAGGACCTCACAGGACATATTTTGCAACACATAAAAATTTAGGCAATTTGATAATTTTGAACAGGGCCGCCCTCCCAATAAGCGACAATGGGAGTTTCCTCCAGTATTCCATACCCGATTTATAATCATATAATATCTTTCTCAGGTTTTTACTTGTTAAAATAATTCACATCTCTCCTAATATATACTCCTAAATTGAGGAAACCCTCTTTAGCCCATTGCAGCGTATTTCCCTACTCTCCCTGGGGTTCTTGAAGTGAGCTGGAAGGCAACCGACTTGTGAGAAATAGAGTAGTACACCATTGGCATAAAATTATATAAGGCATACAATTATTTAATATCTACCAATTTGGTTCTCATTGAATTCCGTGCACCAGGCATGATACCATACCCACCCCACCAGAGGCTCCATCGCCAGTGCGCACAGCAGTGGGGACAAAGGGCACACACACCTGCCTTGTCCTCCATCCTAGGGGGAGTTCTCTGGTATGGACTCCATTCACCTTTACCCTTGCCACCCGTGCATTATAGAGAATTCAGATCCAATCTCTAAATTCAAGGCCAAAACCCATTTTAAGGAGCACTGCCATTAAGTAAGGCCATTTAAGGGAATCAAACCCATTGTGGCCTCCTGTGAAATTAGAACCACTGGCTCCTGAACGGCTCCCAACCATGCCATAACACCATGTAGGCAGCGGAGATTGTAGTGGGTGGATCTGAGTGGCCGGATTAATCCTGGTGGATCCGCTGGTCTATCACCTGGTAGGCACAATTGGCCAAGACCTGAGCCAATATTTTTACCTCAACATTAAGCAGCGATATCGGTCTATAGGAAGAACAGGGTTCCAGGGGCTTGCCCTGCTTGTGAATAAGTACAATACTGGTAGTTCTCCGATCTCAGGACAGCAAACCTCTCTTCTTCGCTTCCAGAAATATATGTATGAGTGGGTCCCCTAGCCACCCGCTAGGCATTTGAAAAAATCCATGGGGAGGCCATTGGAATGCCATCCTCCCACCATGCATCTGTTTAATTGCTTACATTATTTCTCCCACCTCCAACGTCCTGTCCAATTGCATGTCAGCCTCCCAGGATAACTTCGGCGTGGGGATATTGCTGACAAATTTTTTAAGGTCTTCTCTGGGGCCATCTACCCTGAACCTGTAAAGTTGCTCAAGATATGTTACAAAGCATTGCGCTATATCCACAGTGGTGTTCACTATAACCCCTTGTTAGTCTATGACTCCCCTAACGCACCTCTGGCTCTTATCTCTCTGAGCCAACCAGGCGAGTAGTTTGCCCATCCTATTGCCCACTTCATACAGCCTCCATTGTTTGGCTTGAAACAAGGCCCACGTCTCTCCCTCCAAAGTCCGTTTATATTCCTCTCCAATTAGCTCTATTTTGTGTATCGTGTCCATCCCCGAATTCTGTTTTTAGCCTGCCTCTTTCCAAATCAATCGTTCCTCTAAGTCTTGTAATTTCGGACTCTTTTTCTTATGATGTCCAGAGCGAATGCAAAGAATTGGCTTCTTTCTACTGTTTTATAGGCTTTTTATATTGTTTTTTCTAGGTCCACCGAACCCATGTTCTACTTTAAATATGTCAGTGGTATGTGTTATCTGTTTTTTGACCTCCAAGTCAAAGACATACCATGGATCAAGTCTCCACTATGGGCTCTGACCCCACAGCTGTATGTACTGGACAGTGCTGAGCGGGGAGTGGTCAGAGATGCCACGTGGTAAGTAATGTGTATCCCCAAAATCTCCTATCCTGGGACCTTGGGATCAGAAAATAATCTAAAGAGAGCATGTAATCGTCGGTGACATAAAAGTATTGGCGTGCTGTCGGGTGTGATTCTCTCCAAAGATCAACAGACCCAGAGCCTTTTGCCATCCTTCCCAGTAGAACTGTGGCAGTGATCCTATCCATGTTGGCATGTAGCGTAAGATGTAGGCACCTACTCATGACCATTATGGCATCTTGGACCTGGGCTATTCAATACCCCAGCTTTTTCCAGTTCCACGGACTGCAGGCCTGGGGGGGGGAGTATACCGACATTAGTACAACATTTTTTCCATTTTACTCCCCGCTGATCGCTGAATAGCAGCCTCCTGGATCTACTCAATCTCAAGTCACCACTAGTTGGAGACACCTCTGTACCAGAATGCCGGTACTCCATGAGCAGACATGAACGCTGAATGGACCTGAACCGCGTATCAACCCCTGCCAAGAAATCCACACTTAGTCCCCACCAGGCGGGTCTCCAGGGGGAGGACCACGTCACGGTCATGTCTTGAGAGGAACTTGGTCACTATTCCTCTCTTCAGCTTTCTTCCCAGGCAATTATCTTTCCACATGAGTATTTTGAGCCTAAGCCTGTGTGATCCAATATTCCTCATTATTCTTAATAGAGTAGAAACCCATGCCTTCCTCTCCACGTCCTCCTCTCTGAATAGCTGCTATGTGAACCCTGTGATGCCAGAACTTCCTATCCCCCCAGCTCACCCCCCCACCCTTCTGCCTCATGCTACAGCCTTATAACTGTTCACAACCCCAATGCCTGAGGCGTCTGTCACCCCCCCTGTGAACCTCATCAAACCTAAAACTTTCATTGTGCCCACCAGAAGTCACTGTGTGTACTCCACTCCTGTGGTGAGGGTGGGGCTGTGTCGGCATGCCAGAGAGCAACGTGTCCCTCATATGTGCACTCTCCGGTTCAAGAACTTCAGGGTAGCGTCACATCAGTTCTGTTACATCTTCAGCTCTTTTGCTGTCGTCGCAGCACCACTATTAGCTATGAGGGATCTAGGTCTGGTTCCAGCTCTAGGCACTGCTCCGGGCACCCTCTTCGCTCTCTGGACTACAAAATGGATAGAGAGATACTCTGGTCACACCATGTTCCTAATAAAGTCATCCAGGAGGTGTTTTGGGTCCCTCCTTTCGTAGTGCTCCGACACGCCCACCAGATGGATGTTATTGCACGGAGTCCTTCCCTCAACATCCTGAGCTCTAACGTGCAGTCTTTGAGTTGTAATTTGGAGGAACAGCACCTCTTTGTGCAGGGTTTTCAATGAATCAGAGAGCTTCATCGGGATTTGTTCTGTGCTGTCGCCCTGGCAGAGATCTTTTTGTAATTAGCATGTATCAGGGGGAATATCTAGAGCCACTGTGTCAATTTTGCCTTCTAGAGTGGATCCCTTAGGTCTAAAAAAGGAGGATTAGTGGTCTCCTTTGCTGATGGGATCCGAGGTCAGCGGTGCATTAGTTCTGCTCATGTCCCTTCAGAAGGCATACTTCTCTACTTCTCAAGCCTCGCCAGTGTAGGGACCCCTGACTTGCACCATTGTTGTCAGGGGAGGGCCCGTTCATATAATCTGCTGCAGGTGGGACCAATCTGTCGAAAACTGCATGAGCGGCTGTCCCTTTCCAATGCAAGCCCTCTGGGTGACCGGCCAAATTACTGGGTTGTTTAACATGCACTTCTGGAAATCGTCTTCTCAGAAAATTAACTCTCCCCCGTCACCAAACTTACCCTGTTTGGGGGTGCAGCAGGCACAGCGTCTTCCCACTTTGTGATTCTAGTCCTATGCAGTGGTCATGCCTTGTTTAGTTGACTAGATCCTGGTGGGAGTCATCTCACCGTAAGGGGTGGGGGCATCAGTTACCCTCAATGTCGATGCAGTTGTTTTCTGTTATATTCCCTCCCCTCGGGGAGCAACCCTACACCGCTGGCATTGAACTCACAAGCGCTCCACCCCAAGACCACCTGTGCTCCCGCCTCCAGTATTTTGGCGGGACTGGGACGTACTCTGCCACTGCTGGGCCACAAGAGTGAGACTGGGCCGGTTCTTTTCCTCCACCAGTGGCGCCCTTCTAATTCCTGCACCCCAGACGCATCGTCTCGTGCACAGCGTCGACACTCTACCAGCTGTCTTCACTCTAGAGAAGAGTGGCTCTGATCTTAGGGTGAGCAAGCCTGTTTCCGTGCTGTAACGTGGTTCCAAACTGCTGTTCCTGCTTCAACCATCTGTTCCTCTGCACTCAGCTATTTTCTAGGGGACCAGGCAGGTCGGAATGACAGGATATTGCCCAGAGTGTCGGACTCAAAGGGAGCTCTCCACTAAGGCGCCATGTTGGTTCGGCACTCAAGCCACGTCCTCCTGATTGACTGGGTTCAGTCAATGTCCAACAGGGACGTACAAGGGTCCTTATCAGATACCATACAGAGCAGACATTAGGTACGTTTCTCTTTATTGGTGCAGCCAGCTGGCAAGAGACCACGAGTCAAATATATTAAATGTCTCAATTGTAAGTCTTCTTTATGACATTTTACTCAATACACCATCCAAATACATGTACCTATGTGTAACCTGGTCAACCCTTTGTTTTAACTCTCAAAATGCATCATTAAGAGTGAATGCTTTTCTAGCATTTAACAAGGGCAACCCAGTCAACTTAGAGTAGACAAGTCCTGTGTACTGACCATAGCATTACTAAGAATGGGGAGAAGATGTGGCCTAACGACTAGAGCAGTCAACCTCGAAGCGGGGGAACCAGGTTCGAGTCTCGGCAGGGACACTCAACATCCTGTGATTCTGGGCAAATCACTTAATCTGCCCGTGCCTAACAAAATGAACGTGTCCGTCTGTAACGCAACTGATGCACATGTAAAGCGCTCTGATACCTTCGGGTCGAGTTCAGCGCTATATAAAACTCCCCCCCAAAAAAAAGAATATAATACATTGTTTATAGAATAATCATTAACTCCTTAATGGAGGTTTGAAGAAGAAAAAATCAACTCTTGGAAAGAAACCTTCACCTGAAATAACAAAGACTGCATTTTTATTTTATGTATTACATTGAGGCGAGGAAAAACTTTGTCAAAATTCTTAGAGAGAACTAGAACATAAAATAAATTTAGTGTTTTTAAAATTGTTTAAATGCATGATCATCCTAAAGTCTCATCATGCTAGTAGACTGGAAAGAAGACAGGTCTTTGGACCTACTCTATGATGGTTTCACACAGCATGAAGTATTAGCCAAAGTTGGTTCCAGGTTGGAAAAAAGTGTCCCACTCTTTGTACCCCTTTAATTTAGTGTTGTGATCAAGTATTGATTCCTGGCATGCAGCACGTGGCTAAGATGGTGGTGCCATTGAGCGCTCATCCGGGTGCTCACCCAAAGATGAACTGTACAGCTCACTCTCTGCCTACCTTAAGGTGGCAATGCTGTTCTTGGTAGAATGATTAGATCACCTGAACCTTCCATAATTGGTACTTATCTCTCATTGGGACTCCTGGGTATCAACTGGGATTACGAGCAACTGGGATTAAGCAGCAACTCATCATAGTCAGGGCCACTGGAATTATGTGGCAGTGGAGTACCAAATTATGCGGCAGGGGTGACTAAATTATGCGGTGTAATGCAGCATATTTTATTATAGTATTATTTTATTATTTTATCATTTTTACACATGCTAACAATGTCTGGACAACAATTTCACCTCATTAGCACCACTTTAATACCCATATACAGAAATAAGCAACAGAATGGTGACCAGTCAGCGTTTGCGTACCATAGTCAACAGGGTCCTTGAACAATGTATGACATGCTCACATGCGGTACTTACTAAAAGGCAGGAAATGCAGGTGCCATTGGAACACAGCAGTCCCAATGAAAGGTAAGTAGCAATTACATTAGCCTCAGGTGATCTAATTGTGCTACTGATAGCGGCATTCGATCATTAAGGCAGGCAAAGAGAGTGAGCTGTGCCCCTCATTTTGGGTCATTGCAGACATCTGGAGAGCACCTGGATGAGATTTCTATAGAGGTGTGCTGCCTCGTTGTGAGGCAGGTTATTGGTTGACTAAGTGTGTGGTGCATTTAACTAATCGGAGACTGACAGAAATGAGTACTGATATCATTATAGACTTGGGGACAGCCATGTTATTGCACTTAAATTACATAACAATATTATTGTCTTCGGCCACTAGCCTACATAGGTAGTAAGGTTAAGCTGTCAAGACAATACTCTAGGAGGTGGTAGAAAGAACTCAAATACAACATAACACTGTAGGCAAGTGGGTACCAAGACTCACTCTGCTTCTAGTGGTGACTGGCGAGTCATTTCACACAACAAGTTTGTATTAGGAATATAGATTTTTTTTCCATTGGAGGTACACTTAGGATGGTGTAAAATTGTGAAGGATGCAGCCCATCAAATTAATTGAGTTATAGTTTTTTTTTTTTTTTTTAAATGACAGCTTTCTCATATAATTAAAAAAGTATTGCATCTAATTAATGATTTAACTTACCGGTCTTGCTGTACTTTGACTACAAGGTATTGTGCTTGGTGGCCCAACAGGTGAAGGTTGACTGCGGACTGAAACAAAATTATTAATTACTTTTTTTGCCAAATGCCTGTGTGTATTTTGTGACTTGGTATTTTAGCAGCTGTTATGCAGCATCAACACAGCTGTGAATAAAGTACCTGAACACTGAAACTTAAAATTACCTAGTACTGTTGATGTTTTCCATATTACATTGTATTTGTGCAATAATACTTTTCATTCTATACATTGAATTTACACATGTGTAATGACACAGAGCTATTAATGCACAAGTTACTAACTTGTGTAACGATATATCTGTAAGAGACAGTAGTTAGTGACAGATTCCTTACCTTAGAATATCCCCAGGCGTCAGGCTGGATCCGGAAAGTTTTTGCGTAGCAGTACCCTTGCGCGTCGGTAGGCGGCGTCGTACGGCTCCGCGTCCGTCGTCAGCGTCGTGATCGCCGGGATGACGTCGCGGGCAGTACTTAGACGCCGCCCCTGTGCGCTGACGTCAGTTCTGTACACGACTTTCCGCGCCAGGAACGCAGAGCCATGCAAGAAGCTGACATAGGTGTCTGAAAAATACTAGGGCCCTGAAAGGGATGTCCTTAACCCTAGAAATCAGTTCGCAGAACGGGAGGATGGGTGGGCGGTAGGGAATCTGTCACTAACTACTGTCTCTTACAGATATATCGTTACACAAGTTAGTAACTTGTGCATCTGAAAGAGACACGTTAGTGACAGATTCCTTACCTTAGAATAGATACCCCAGCAATACCAACCCCGGTGGTGGGTCTGCGAACAAAGATCAGACAAGGAAGTCCCGGAGGACAGAACGGCCAAAGAAGCCGTCCCTCCGGACCTGGCTTTCAAGGCAGTAATGTGAAGCCGGGCATCCCTACCGACACCTTCGGAGTCGATAGACTCGTGAGAAAAACACAGTGAAAAATCACCAAAAATATAGTCAAAAAATGACTAGGGCACTGCTCTTCCCGGATCTGCGCTTACTGGCGCGGAAAAGAAGAACTGACGTCAGCGCGCAGGGGCGGCGTCTAAGTACTGCCCGCGACGTCATCCCGGCGATCACGACGCCGACGACGGACGCGGAGCCGCACGACGCCACATACCGACGCGCAAGGGTACTGCTACGCAAAAACTTTCCGGATCCAGCCTGACGCCTGGGGATATTCTAAGGTAAGGAATCTGTCACTAACGTGTCTCTTTCAGATATTGAAATTAAATCATTATGATATGGTTTAGTGTGTTTTTCTGGCTTAGGCTAACAAAGCATCAGTTAGGCCACGTCTTCATCTTTGTTGAATGGCTGCTGAACTATAATTTCTAAATATACCACATGCAGCAAGATGTGCTCTGTCTTTTTTATATGACATAGTATTTCAGAAGACCTTGCTGGAGGAAGTATTTTTGTTTCTTTCAAGGCTCTTCCTGCTAGCACACTGTTCTGCATTCATTCACAATTGTTTTCTGTTGTTTATGTAACTAGTTTGGTCTGATACCACGAGATGGCTTTAGGTCAGAAGTGCTGAATCAATATTCACGTAGAGGGTTAGTGCTTAGATGGTAGGGCTATGTGACTGTTTTTAATATATGAATTCTGATTTGCTGTAATAATGCTCGCACTATGCTTACTATGCAGTTTTATTGTTTCCCTATGCTGAAAATGGCGATATAAACCCTTGAATTTGGGGGTGAACCAGGTATTTTGGGTCTCTACTTGGGATGCTGCCTGATTTTCTTTGACTTGCTGCACATTTGAGACTTAAATCAATTACCTGATTTTGATCATTACTGTATTATTTCGGAGCCTTTATGGCTATGTACTTCAATTGATTCAACGAGATTACTTCTGTATTGCACTTTAAAATTGTAATAAACCTTCATGGTTTTCTCTAATTTCTGATCTCGAGCTCCCTTTTTGAGTCAGTGTTTCCTTACTGTCTGTATTTTGCGATTCTGTTTTGAATTTTGTCTCTGGGACACACTGCCTCATAGACTTTGAGGTTAACACCGTCCCCACCCACGCAACCTTGGGGCACCATTGTCATGCATATCTCCTGAGGGAAGCACACACACAGTATCCTAGCAGGCTTATTTATATAGAGTCCTGTCCAAAGTATAAAGGTGGTTGTCTTAGTCAATGTTCCAAGCTTATCTCCTGGGAGTTGGGAAACAACCATTGAATTAAAAAATAAAGACATCCACTAGCAACATAAGAATGCGGGGATTGGGTACAATCTGCATGCTGAAATTATTTTTGTAAGTGGGGGGGGGGGAAAGGCAATCTCACAGGAACTGAGTCATCATACATTTTTCGAAGGCCCTCAGTTGCTGGGGAAATACTCTGGTTAGCTAATCGGGTTTCAGCTTACTCTGGGCATGTCACAGCTGTTCAGTTGGGTTATTTCTGTAGGCACTTGGCCTCTGGATCTAGAAACCTGGAGAACCCCCAACTCTTTGGCCAATCGCAGAGTTCAGCTCATATATTGTCGGGGAATAGGATCAAGGTTCTAGCAGGGCTGGAGGATATTTATTGACAAGGAAATGGAGGCAGAGGTTTCAATATGATCATGGGTACATGGTGTCCTGTAAATTCACCTTCTAGTCTTTTCAGGTTCATTCGCTACTTCCTATGTGCCAGTCGGAGCGGCATTTACGGGGTTTAACCAACGACTGTGGTTCCCTCTTTCCCAGCTAGAAAGGATTGGCCGTGATCAATTTTCCAGCCCCAAGGGTGAATGTTCAGTTGCTGACAGGAGTGGTAATGGCGGAAAGGCGTACAGGAGGCCAGAGCTCCTTTCGAGACAAAAAGTGTCTCCCAGCGAGAGCTGTCTTGGAAAAACTCCATTGTGCAAAACTGCTGACATTGTGCGCTCTCGACGGAGGCAAACCGATCTAATCAAGGATCTCCCCACTCTAGGAAGAGACCTTGCGCCACCATTTATGGTCCGCTAGGCATTCACGGCTGAGTTTGTCCACTTTGGCATTCAGAGAACTTGCCAGGTGTTGAACCACTAGGCATATGCCATGGCGGTCCAGCTATGTCCAGAGATACAGAGCCTCTTGACAGAGGATCCACAACCCCAACCCGCCCTGTATGTTGCAGTACTACAAGGTGGTGGTGTTGTCTGAACACCTGTACCAGCCTTCCCTTGATAGAAGGAAGAAAGGCTTTCAATGGCAACCGGATCGCTCCAAGCTCCAACAGACTGATGTGAAGCCTGGATTTCGCATCTGCCTCTGATCTCCACCTCTCCCAGATGGCTGGCCCAGCCCAGGAGTGATGCAGCTGTCACTACAGTCAGCTCTGGTTGGGGAAGGTCTGCCAATGACCCAATTCTGGTATGTCAGCCACCACCACTACAGGTCTTTTGCAGTTCTCTCCGGGATCTGGACCGTGCAGGAGAGAATCCCCCTGATGCTGGCTCCACTGGGACTTCAGGTCCCACTGCAGATCCCACATATGCTAACAGGCATGTGTCACAAGAAGGATGCAGGGGGCCATGAGGCCCAACAGCCTCTGAGTAAATCTCACCGAAATCCAGGATAGAGGCTTAATCATCGGCATCATATACTAAATATTGTGGACTCGCCGCTTGCTGGAGGATAGGCCTGAAACTGCATTGTGTCCAGAACAGCTTAGATAAAAGGAAGCATCTGAGAGGGAGGCAGGTATAGTCCTGAAACTGCATTGTGTCCAGAACAGCTCAGATGAAAGGGAGCATCTGAGAGGGAGGCAGGTGTGACTTTGACACCTGATAGTGAACTCCAGCAAATGCAGATGGTTCGCCGTAGTATGGAGGTGGGTGACGACTGCCTGTGGTTAGTCAGCCTTCAACAGCCAATCATTGAGGTGGGGGAAGACTGGAACCCCTGACTTTCGGAGGTACACTGCAACCACCGCCATCACCATCGTGAACACCCCGGGGGCACTGGTACGGCCAAATGGGAGCACGGCAAACAAAGTCCTCTTGGCCCACGGGAACTGCAGGTAAAGACTGTGGGCAAAAAGGATGGGGAGGTGGAAATATGCATACTACAGGTCCAACGCTACCATCTAGTCTCTCCTGGGTCCTGGGCAGACAGGACTTGTGAGAGCATGACCATTTTGAATTTCTGCTTTTTCAGGAAGAGGTTGAGAAGGCGCAGATCCAGAATATGACTAAGGCCTCCGTCCTTCTTGGGCACCAGAAAGTAGTGGGAATAGCAACCACAACCTACTTCTGATGCTGGCACCTAATCTATAGCTCCCTTGGCCAAGAGAGCTAACACCACCTGATGGAGCAAAGAGGGGTGGTACTCGGTCAGCTTGTTGTGAGTGAGAGGCACGGGAGGAGGTGTGGTCGCAAAGGGAAGAGAGTAGCGCCTTTGGATGCGCTGCAAAACCCAACGGTCGGATCTTATCGAACTCCAATGGTGCAGGTGATGGCATATCCTGCCCCCCACTGGATGCCCATGGTAGTCGGAGGGCAAACTAAAGGGATTTGGAGGCTACAGCTGCTGGGCGGTGGTGGTCTAGCCCAACTTCTGGCTACCTGTCCCATGTGGTCTGTGGGAACAGTGTCCTCGACCACAAAAAGATTGCGAAACTTGCTGCCCGTGGTGGCTGCAGGGTAGAGACGCAGTTGGAAACGCCTTCCGTGGCCACAAAAGGGGAAAAAGGCAGACTGGGGTTGGCGAGGGGCCATAGAAAGGCCCAAGGACCTGGTCATAGCCCTACATCTCCTTAAAGTGCTTCACCGCTGAGTCCGCCTTCTCACCGAACAACCGGGAGCCACTAAAAAGCATGTCCATGAGTGAAGCCTGGACAACCTTCAAAAAGCCAGTGGTTCTCAACCAGGCGTGTCACCTAAGAGCCACCGATAATGAAATTGCTCTACCCAGCAAGTATGTTGTGTCCAACCCACACCTGATGGTGAACTTGGCTGCATCTCTCCCATCAACAATTGCTTGAGAGAGTATGGCCCGGGCCTCTTCCAAGACCATAGACAGCACTTGCGCAATCGAGTCCCAGATTGTATGGGAGTATTGGCCCAAAAGGCACTTTGTGTTCACCGACCGCAGTGCCAGGCTAGCAGAAGAGAACATCCTCTTCCTGAAGGTATCCAATCTTTTGGATTCCCTTTCCGGTGGAATGGTAGGGAATGCACCGGGGTTAATTTTGGAAGTGGAGGCCTGGATCACCAAGCTCTCCGGGGTGGGGTGTTAAGTGAGGAAACTGGGGTCCCCTGGGGCAGAGCGATGGCAGGGGGCAATTGCCCTATGCAAAGGAGACCCGGCGCTGGGCTTGGACCAAGCCCCGAGCAGGACGTCGCTAAGGGCTTCATTAAATGTTAGTAATGGTACTATGGGGGCAACTCCCGGCTGAAGCACCTCTATTAAGAAGTTAGTCTTGACTGCCATTGAGGGCAGTATTAGGTCCTGGACCTCAGCCACCCTCTGTCCCACCATTGCAAATAAGACACCCTCCTCTATTGCGACGGTAGGGGGAGAGACCAGGCCAATGTCTGGGGACGTGTCCAGTCCACTGGCATCCGCCAGATCCTCATACCAGGTGTCCTCGGGATCTGGTGTTGGTGGAAGACTAGCAAGGGCCCCTCCCGGACCCATGGGCGCTACAGAGGGGTTGGGTCGCCCAAAGAGGAGGTGCATGGCCTTGTAGAATTCTTTAAATTGGGCAGGGGTCACTCAGACTCCCGGGACTTCAGGAGGTAAGAAGACAACCCAGGTGCCACCACAGAGGTAGGCCTCGAGTGCTGATGGCCCAGCGACTCACCGAAGTCTCGCGCAGCAAATTTGAAGACCTCTATGACAATTACTTCTTTTTGTGGGACTTGCCCGATGTCTTGGAATGGAACAATGATCGCTGGGCATGACTTTGTGAATGGTCTCAAGACCTTCCTCATGACCGAGATCTGGAGCGTCGCGGAGGCGTTCGATGTCAGGTGGCGTGGAACTTCAAGGATCGCTCCCTCAGCACTTTGGGATGCATGGCGTAGCAATCCTCACATGTCTTAGTGTCGTGATCTCGCTCAAAACACCAGTGGCAAACCAAGTAAGGGTCCGTCACCGACATCTGCTTGCGACAGGGACTGCGTGGTTTAAAACCTGCCTTTCTGATGGACATCCTGCACACCAGGAGAGAAAGTCTCAAACATTCTCCGTTAAAAGGTAGAAAATGGGTCAGTCAAAATGTTACTGGAGGCTAGCTCTCTCTGGACCTGCACTGACTGGCATGTAAAGTAAAGTACTGATGTCAGTGCGCTGGGGTGGCGCCTATATAGGAACTACGTGCGTCACTTCCGCGCAGATGATACCGGCGACGCCTCATGGAGCCGAACTGTGCCACACACCGGCGCACAGGGGTACTGCTCACCAAAAGATTCAGGATCCAGTCTGATGCCTGGGAAATATTCTAAAGTAAGGAATCTGCAGCTAGTAGTCTCTATGAGAATAATGATATTTTGCCATGGCAAAACAGAGCTAAGAATCAACACTTTCACACTCCTAGCCAAAGAGCAAGGTAATTATGGACTTCTTGACAAAGGCACAGATGCAGTGATGAAACTGAGCTTTGTCTGGATAGACACAATATGTTGTTTGGAATGGCTTAAAGTTTGCCTAACGGCTAGGGCGGTCGACCTTGAATCTGGGGAACTGGGTTCGAGTCTCAGCAATGACAGCTGAACATCCTGTGATTCTGGGCAAATCACTTAATCTCCCCGTGCCTAACAAAAATGAATGTGTTCTCATGTAACGCAACTGGTGCTATGTAAAGCGCTCTGATACCCGATACCTTCGGGTCAAGTTCGCACTATATAAAACTCTTTAAAAAAAAATATATATATATATCAGGCATTAATTACATGTGCAGTTATTTTTTTAGAAAAAATGCACCAACTTCCGTTTTAAGTTTTCTCCTTTTACTTTAATAAAAAATACTCTTTTATTCAAATGTACATGTAAGTTACCAATAGATAAAAAGAAGGATGCAACGGAAAGGTACACTATGACAATCAGCAATATATCCACTAAATTAAGGTGAATTATTTGTGTGCCACTGTATTCTTTTCTGTATATGCATAACGGTGCTTACACATTTTACATACCTTAAAACTCAGATGTTTACTTGCAAATAAGGGGAAAAAAAGAAATGACTACCCCAGTTCCTCCTGAATTTGGTTAGTAATAGAAACTAGGAGGAGAGAAGTATGGATACAAGGCTGGGATGATACAGCAACATATTAGCTTTAACTCATCGCTGGCAAGCAAGCATAGATAACTTAAGTATCTCACTTTTCAATCTCGGAGAGATGTGATTTGATTTTGTTGGACACTATCAGCTCACTAGTGCCTTTCAAAAGCAAATATCAAAAGGTGTGTCAACCATGCCATTGTGCAAAACTGGAAAACAGTGTCCAATTTCTCACATGAGAGGGAATTACTGGACGCCAAGTGCATATGCTGTATGTTAGAAGGAGACATTTGGAGACCTTAGAACAAAGAGGAAGGCAAACTATCACGATTGTTCTACAATCTCTTAACAGGATCATGCACTACTCAAGCACAAATTTGAAAATATAAAGTTTTACCTTCGGTTTCTTTCCTAGCTGCAGCTGGACTTCTAGCCCCTTTTTCACACAAATAAAGGATGCAGAGGAGATGAAAGTATAATAGGACAGTCAGCAACAAGAATAAAAAGCAAAGTAGATAGGCCAGCTACAAAGACTAAGAATTGTATTTGTTATACATGTAGTAACTGGCATCTGAAATACGGTGGTAAATTATCCGATCCATCATAACTGTTCAGTTTCAAGTAATTAAACAGGAATTGCTATAAAAAAAGAACAGACAACTTCATTCCCTTCTACTCCATGAGATTTATTTTAAAATTTTTGAGGTGTTGGGGAGGAGACACAAACCCAAGAAACCAACCACAACACCGGCAAAAAAGCCATTCTGTTGTACTCCCCATGTCTTCCCTCCTATTTCCTTAAAAGGCAGTCTCAGTCACTTGCTCCACACAGTCCAGATCTAAAAGCAGGTATTAGCATGCTGACAAACACCCGCTAAAGACGACCTTATAAGGGCCCGATGGGCACAATACTGCAGGCTGTAGTCCGAGGTCATTAGCAAATTCTACCATATACACCTGCACCACAAACATCAAAGTGTAAAAGGCAATGGTTCAAGGGAGTGTGCAGGTTAAAGACAGTTATATTTCAGGTTGGGATATATAATCATGAAAGTTCCCCTTCAATGTGCCATACAAATCTCACATTACATATCTTTTAAGTTCTACACTTTTTAAGATTCATTCATTTAGACCAAATATCCATTACACTTACTCAAAACCAGGTTCAAACATATCTGGAGCACTACAATTATATCATTTGTTTTTAAAAAGTATTACGGGCAACTATGTTCCACATGGTCATAATTCTAGTAATATTTCAAGACTACTTTCAAAAGACCTCTTATGAAGAGTTTCAAATAACCAAATCTACCAATGCAACACATTCTAACTTTATATTTATTCTTTTGAGAATATGAAAATTTAATTGTATAATGTTTTAATAGAATCTTCTTATGGCAAATACAGCAGACTCTAAATGTAGGAAGCTCGCTTTTTATGTAGTATACCAAACCGAGATTTACTAAGTAGAAAGTCCAGACAACCCTTATTGGCTTACAGGGCTTAAATTAATAATCCAAAATGCTCTCTTTTGTGGTATTGTGGGCGAGCAGTTTAGGGTAGTGTTAATGCATTTGTTGAACACACAGTCAATAAATGAGACACACACTCAAGAAGAAACTCGTGACCAAATTAGAATAACAGGTATTTTGCAGAAGGTTTTGGTCGGCTGGTGCCCGTGTGTCAAAAGCACTCACGGTTCTCGGTCAGACTGGCAAAGGGGGACAAAACAGGACAGCTGGGCCACTGTTGGTGCTGCCTCTGTGGTGCTGATGTCCCTCATCGGCTGCTCAGTCTTTGCGGCGTTGAAATCCAGATATGACTCAAACAAGCATTGGTTGCTGCAAAGGGTCCGGTACCACAGGTATTGGTGCAGGGCGGCTCCGGTTGGTCCTGGAGACTTCTCACTTGGTGGGGAGACGGATCTGACCTCTTGGAGCACAGTGACCTCCTCCTGGGAAGCTGTAGAGTCGGTGGGCCCGGTGACCAGCAGAACGGTAAACCAGACGTTGAGGTCGGTGCCTGCAGGCAAGTGGCTCCTCCACATCAACGGAGATGCTGACTGCTTGGTGAAGTGCTGGAGGCCCTCCATGGCTTTTGGAGGCTGCACAGCTGCAGGACGAGTCGGGATGCCCACGATTGACGGGACAGAAGAAGGTAGGCAGGAAGGGTTTGACGCCCAAATTCACCAGCAGTCCGCAGTTCTCGCTTCTTCTGCTCTTCTTGGTCCTCTTCTTTCTTCATTCAGACGAATCTATGTTCCTGGTGTCAGGGGGCCACCTAAATACTCAATTTAGGGGCATTAAGGGAAGTGAAGGGTAGCAGTTAATGGGCTACCTATCCTTGGGGTCACTACACCCCCTATATGACCACTTCCTGTGGGGAGTGGGCAATAAATTGTCCCAAAATTCCTATTTCCACCAAAATCTAAATGGTGGAACCTTTTTTCGTGGAGCACATCAGGCAGCCCACCTTAGGGGTGCGACTGGCCTGGTAGTGCACCACGCCCCCCTAGCATAGCTGATTTCCCGCCTGTCCTGGTGCCAAATGGGGCTCAGGGCAAGGGGTGGCATCCGCCCAGGCCTGGGGGAAGCCTGGGTCGCATATCGAAGGTGGCAGGGGTTTGGAAGTCCCTGGCTTTGGTATGCCCTCACATGTAATATGATGCACCCTGCCTTAGGGCTACAAGGCCTGCTGTAGGGGTGACTTACATATATTACATGTCAACAGTTGGACTTTATAAAAAAAATTTTTTTTGCCAAATCTGTTTTTATTTTCAAGAACAAATCAGGTCAGCATTACATAGTCAGTTTCATATTGTCAATATAACGTACATATGTTCATTTGACATTCATTTCCCGGTGCGCCCACGCCACTATCGCACTTTAGACAGAACCCTCCCTCCCACCCTTCCCTCTCCATTCATTCGACCCCCAGGCCCCTATAATCCACCCACTGCTTCCAAACTTTTTACCATTTTGCGGGGCATCCACGCCCCTCATAGACTGTCTTTTCTGCCAGACAGCACCAGTCCATGTCCCTCTTCCACTGAGAGACTAGTGGTGGTTGTGCCACTCCCCACGCCCTTGCTACATTCCGTTTGGCCCCCATCGCCGCTACCCGTAACCATATCGTGGAGTATTTAGCCCAGTTCGATTCCCCTGACACACACATCAAGTGCCATCTGGCATCCACCGGCACCGGTTGCTCAATTACTTCCGAAAGAATTGTCGCTATTCTGGCCCAGTACCGCTGTATAACAGGGCATTCCCACAGGGTATGGAAAAAGGTCCCCTTCTGGCCACACCCTCTCTGGCACTCATCCGTCGCTATCCTGCCCATTCGGGACAATGATACCCTGGTATAATAGGATCTGTGCAGGATCCGTAGTTGTATCAATCGGAACCGGGCCCTGATTGCTACTTCCCTCGGACTTTGTATCGCTTCGGCCCAATCATCATCCTCCAGCAACCCTACGTCCGATTCCCATGCCTCTCTGAGCTTGAGCAACAAGTCCGGGGCGTTATTCATTATTTTCTTGTAAGTGGCTGAGAGTGCTTTTTCCGGGATGGGGTCTAGTAATAATCTATCCTCTAACGGACTATATTCTGGAATCTGTTCCCTTCTTTAATGTGTCGACCTATTGCATGTTTCAGTTGAATATATCTGTAGTGTTCCCTGGATGTAAGTTGGTATTCTCGCTGTAGGTCAGTGAATGAGAGCATTGCCTGCTGTTTCCTCACGTCTCCCAGTCGCATAATGTCTATCAGTTTCCAACTCGCGAAACCTTGCAGGCGCCCTACCTCCCTGAGCATTACACTGGACCACAGGGGAGTCTGTTCCGTCAACCGTCCCGCTCAGCCCAAAAACGTGGTTGCTTTTACCCACGCCACCTGGACTATCTTGGTATGCTTGGGCAGGTTCTCTTGCTTCTCCGGCCCATACAAGACTGCCAGATAGCCCTCACCACCCATTGCCCAGTGGTCGACCCTATAGGCTGGATCATTACGATCTGCGAAGGCCCAGTCATTTATTACCATAAGGTGGGATGCCCAGTAGTATTTTTGAATATCGGGGACCGCTAATCCCCCTCATAGACCCCTGTCTGGAGTTTTGCGAGCGCTATTCGTGCGCTCCCACCATCCCAGAGCAGTGTTCTCAGTTGGCTATCCACTTCACTAAAGAATTTCACCGGTATGGAATATGGCGTATTTTGAAGTACATATAGCAGTCGAGGCAAGGTCATCATTTTGAATAGTACAGCACGTCCCATTAAAGAGATCGGCAATTTTCTCCAGTGTGCCACATCTCCTTTTAGACGCTCTAACAGTGGGCTAAGGTTCGCACTGAGAAAGGCGCTATCCGTTTTTTCGATCTGTACCCCTAGGTATTTGAAGCTGGTCTTAATCTGGAGTCGGGAGTCCACCCCCAGGTCTGGCGGCGGCCCATCCGTCAACATAAACAGGAGGGACTTATCCCAATTAATCTGATACCCCGAGTACCCTTCGAATAGTTTAAAAATTTGTAACAGCCTATTAATTGTGAATCGCGGCCGCGTTGCATACAGGAGAACATCATCCGCATAAAGGGATATTCGCTCTTCCCATCGATCGCCACCCCTTATTCCCGTAATTACCGGATCACCCCTAATCCACACCGCCAGTGGTTCTAGCGCCAGGGCAAACAAAAGTGGGGAGATGGGGCACCCCTGCCTGGTACCCTTCCGCAAGACAAAGGGACGAGACACCGAGCCGTTGACTTTGACTCTAGCCATGGGGTGCGTGTACAAAAGTTGGATCCATGCGATAAAAGTTGGCCCAAAGCCGAACCTCCGCAAAACTTCGAACAAATAGTTCCATTCAATACTATCGAACGCCATACGGGCGTCGAGTGATAATAGCGCAGCCTCTGTTTCGGGATCGTGTCTGACTAAGTGTTGTACCCCATATAGACGGCGCAGGTTAAGCCGAGTACTCCTACCGGGCATAAACCCTGATTGGTCCGGGTGAATCAGCGTCAATATGGGCACCGAGAGTCTGTTTACCAGCACCTTCGCCAGAATCTTTACCTCTATGTTGAGCAGGGAGATCGGTCGATATGACCCACAGTTCTCTGCCGGTTTGCCTGCCTTGGTAATCACGACTATTGTCGCCGTGCGCTGGTCTAGTGGTAATGAACCGTGTTCCCTCGCTTCATTAAACATGGCGAGGAGGTGCGGGGCCACCGTGGCGGCAGTGCATTTAAAAACCTCTACCGGTAGGCCGTTAGGTCCCGGCGCTTTACCCGCCTGTAAGTCCTGTATGGCACCCACGATCTCTTCTACTGTGATGTCCCCATCTATTGAGTCTCTATCTTCCGCCCCTAGGGTTGGGAGTTGCATTTCGGCTAGGAGCTCAGAACAATCCGTCGCTGGGCTTGAGTCATATATGGACTCATAATAATCCGCAAACGCCCCTGCGATCGCTTCCCCGGTCTTGTGCATATTCCCTGCGTCATCTTGGATTACCGCTACCCAGCTTCTCTCCCTATCTCTCTTCTCGAGCCAGGCAATCACTTTGTTCGCCTTGTCTCCGACATCATAAATCTTCCGCTGCGTAGCCAGGGCCACAGATCTGGCGGTTGCCATCGCCATGTCTTGCAGTTCTCGTTTCCGCAATGCTAGTGAGTGCGCCAGTTCCTCGTCTTTCCTCCCCCCTCCCAAATACCGTGTCTCCAGGTCTATCACCGTCGTTTCCAATTGGTCCCAGCGCAGTTTCTTCTCTTTTTTTTCCACCCCTATGCAGTCTTGGACATACCCCCGTATCACCGGTTTGTACGCTTCCCATAGGGTGCTACAATCCCTAACTGTGCCCTCATTTTCTTGAAAGTATAGTTTCGTTCTCTCCCGAACTTTCTGTGCATTTTCTTTATTCTGGAAAAACCACACGTTCAACCTCGGTGGCAGAGCGGATTGACACGGTGTACCCTTCAGCGACATCTCAACCGGCGAATGATCTGATATGCCTCGGGGCCCTATTTTGGTATTGGAGAACCATCCCACACTCCCCTGAAGTGTCAGTAAGTAATCCAGCCTAGAGTAGCTGTCGTGTGCTGCTGAGTAGAATGTATACTGTCTGGCCCCTACGTTGTGGAACCTCCAGAGGTCCACCAACCCCAGCGCCTCCGTGAATGTTAATAACGGCTCGGTTCCCCTCACTCGGGCCACTCTAGAGTCCCTGTCAAGTCCCGGATCCATAACGGAATTCATATCCCCTCCTAGTATCAATACCCCGGGGGAGAGCTACAAGAAAGGCCCCCAAGTCCTTAAATGCGTCTGTTCGTGTCGCGGGCGGTATATAGCAGGAGACCATATTGAGCATCTGTCCCTCCCAACAACCGGTCAGAGCCACAAATCTCCCCAGTGGGTCGTGTGTCACATTTTGTATCACTAACGGAGTCGCCCTTTTAACAAGGATACCCACCCCTCGGGCACCCGAGGTGTACCCTGCATGTGCCACCAGTTTGTACCCATAGCGATCTAGTGCTCGGTACCTCTGGCCCTTAAGATGTGTCTCTTGAATCAATACAACACTGGGGGAGTGTCGGTGTAAATACTGAAGCACTATACCACGTTTGATCCGGCTCCCCAACCCATTGACATTCCAGGATAATATTCGCAGGGCACCAGAGCCCTGTGTGCCCCCTGTGACCCACTCTGCGGTTCTGGAGGGAGTTCTGCACTATTTGGTTGTTCACTCCGAGTCATTATTCCGGTGCGTGTGCCACTGTAAGCCCACCGGCCCGAACGTCATTGCTATCTCCACTGACCCCATGAATCTGCCGACCATACAACAATAAAACATACACAACATCAACAAGCCCCCCTAAGTCCCCCCCGCCCTCCCTGCTACCCTGCTGGAGAGCATAACCACTCTTCCCACCCCAACTCGCAGAGTGCCTGTCGCCCAAAACATTCTAACAACTGTGGGGGTGTAGGCGCCCAACGCCTGAGCTGCCCGCCCCCAGGTCTCCTTACACACTACTTTCCCATCAGCCTCTTTCATATAGGGACCATTAGTACAATGCAATTTTAGGACTGTATTAGTCTTGGCGCCTCTTGCGCCACCCATCGTCCCCATGTGGTCCCACTTTTCGTGCTGATGCTCAGCGCCGAGTTACTTGCGTGAAAACGGGTCTTCCTCACTGGAACTAGTCCGACTCCGCTCCTGCCAGTCTCTGCCGCTCTCGCCCGGTTCCCGTCCTGTTGCTGGTGCCAACAATGCGCCATCCCTCCAGCCAGGCCATTACGGATTCAGGAGTTGCAAAAACCATGCCTTCCCCTCCGCCTCCACCCTCAACTTAGCCGGGTACATCATGGAGTACTTTATTGCCTTGGCCCTTAGCTCCTTTTTGACTGCGTCAAAGGTGCGTCTCTGGCGCTGCACGCCGAGTGTGAAATCCGGGAAAAACGGATCACCGCATTCTCATGATGCAGATCCCCAGACTGCCGCGCTGCCTGCAGGATAGCGTTTCTGTCTCGATAGTTCAGAATTCGTGCTATAATTGTACGCGGTGGAGCCCCCGGTCGGGGTTTAGGAATGGGTGCACGGTGCGCTCGTTCCACCGTAAAGTGGACTGACAGGCGTTTCGGTTTCAGGTGGTTCAAGATTAGGTCCTCAAGAAACAAGTCCATGCTTGGCCCCTCCATTCCTTCCGGTACCCCCACCACGCGGACATTATTCCTCCTGGCCCTCCCTTCCTGGTCTTCCAGCTTGGCCGCCATAAGTTCCTGTTGTTTAGTGAGGGCCTGCACCCTTTCCTCCAGACTCTGCGTGCTGTTTTCTAGGTGTGTGACCCTAGTTTCAGTGGCCGCCATTTTGTCGGACATTTTGCGGAAATCAGCGCGGAGCAAGTTGACATCCACTGTGACTGCGTCAATTTTAGGGTCGATTGTCCCTTTCAAATCCGCTATGGCCGCCAAGACGGCCGTCAGTGAAGGTTCGTTCTGTTCTTCAGCCTGATCGATTTGAGTTGAGGCTGTTGCCAGCGGCATGGCGTATTTATCCATTTTGTTGGCCTGTGTCGGGGCCGGGCCCTTGGGCTTCATATTGATGATCTGCCGCTCCCTGGCGTGCACGCCCTAGGGAGCCACCTCTCGCGTTTCCTACTATCTTGTCCAGGCCCACCCGGTGCTGCCACCACGATGTGTGCGCCGTCGCCTCTCGACCAGGTCTGAGCCGAGTC